>JBCEWC010015847.1:0-13483 GCA_038996855.1 Solanum aculeatissimum
TCACCATGTCACATCTAGGCCCCCTATCCGGGTCATAACAAAGATGGTATCAAAGCCCTAGGTTTATAATGATCCTTAGATTCCAACATGCCGCGTCTATTATAGTCTTGGTCATGGGTGTGATGCGCGCCATGCCTCAACATCAACATTAACTCAATAATCTTTCAAAATCATTCTCTACACCACATACAAGAAAGCACAAGATTCTATATACTTAACAAAGGTTGAGAAATTTACTTGCCTTAGTCAAATCACGATTAATCAAACATTTGAGCCTTTCTCTTTCGAATAGAATCCATAACACCACGATCTAATCAAAAAAGAGTTCACAATAAGATTTTCAAACTAAAAACACACAAATCTATAGTCAAGTCCTAAATATCAAGTCTAGGGTTAGGTCTTAATTCTTTCAAACAATATAATTCTAATGGTTATTTGTATAATACAAATTCTCAATATTAATACAAAAATATATACATATATATACACATCAAAAGTTGCACCGTACAATAATATTTTTGACTAACTAAGAACCAAAAGCACTGGGCAAAAGTGCAACATATCTTTTTGAGATAAGAAGCATTGGGCAAAAAGTGCAAAATCCCTTTTTAGAAGCCAAAAGCATTGGTAGAAGAGCCATACCCACCCACATGCTATATAAAAAAAAGGAAGAAGAAAATTTCCACTTGTTTGATGAAACATTCCCAACACCTATGTTTAGCAACTAAGAGATTATCAATGTGGCAGTGGGAATATTCATTGCAATTTGTCAACTTACAATGTTTCCAGTAAACCAACTGTCATGACCCGAGAGTAGGGCCTAGATGTGACATGGCGAAGGAGAACCCGAGAGTCCTCGATCAAGCCATCATAGCATTATTACATACATCATCGATTTGAAAGCGCATACAATAAGCAAATAGCACGTAAGTGTAGGGGATTCTGGGGCTTTGGACTCAAGTTATGGGAATATTATTGGGAATGGGATAAGCATGAATCACATAACACATAGCATTTACGTTCTAAGGGAAGGGTAAGTATGAATCAAGCTATGGGGGCAAGCAGGGTTAGGGACTTTCCACATAAGAATATTCTCAAGCCAATCATAATAGCATAAGCAGAAATGGAAGCATAACATAAGATACCACCACTTAACATAGATAGCCATATCATTATAAGTATCATATAGCATAATGTTCAATAGAGTTGATATGTCCAACAATGCCTCTACATAAGATAAGATGGGGCCTCGACATATTCCGGGCTCACCCTCAAAAAATAAAGTAAAGGGACATAAGTAAAGACAAGGTAGATGAAAGTAGGTGTCACCCTTGGAGTATAGGCTCACCACAAGCAATGACTTCAAGAATCTCGATTAGCCGTCTAGCGGAGGATGAAAGTCACCTTCGGTCCCTATATGGTTAGAGCATGTTGAAAAAGAGCATGGGTTAGCACATAATAATGCACTAAGTATGTGGGCATACAATGCATATGAACATGAGCCTACAACTAACTACATGGCAAGGGTGTATAAATAGAAGGAGAATATAGGGAAGGATAGTATACCAAGATGCCATGAAATCCATGATGCATGTAATGTCATAATGCTTATAGTATAGGGGATGTGACCATAACCAACATCCAAACTCATGTGAGCTGCAACATGAACTTGCCCGATGAGGCCTCCCATTGGATCAGAGAAAATTACTTGCCATAGGTAATCTACACCACACCTTATGACCCAGTCATTTTAGTGTGATGGCCACTTTCCTTATGACCCGGTCATGTCGAAAGGGTTTACATAACATATCATAGAAAACCTTACGGGCCTCCCATTTTGGTTTCTTAACCTATGTTGGCACATAGTTTAGGGAAATGAGTGGGAACCTTGGGGATAGCCCACTTACTACTCCAATCCTTTTTGGTGCTAAGTCATCATCCCACACGAATATGTATACATATACATGCCTTTAAAATGGAACAGAAATACTTGAAATCATAACCATACATAATTAGGCTTAAAGCCCAAATCACTTGCTTTACTTTCATGCATACGTGACTAAAAAGTCAAACATTCTTTCATAATCATACCTTATTGGGCTAAAGAGTAGCTCCTTTCTTGTCAAATCATATTGGTGCAAACACCCATAGTTCCTTAAAGAGACATATCATAGACATTATGTGTTCACATTCTTGTCATAACCCATACTTGTTCAAAATCATAGTCATAAACTTATTTGGGACTTAGCCCATATCATAACCTTCTTGAAATCCATGTTCACGTATGAAAATGCCATGATTGATGATGAGAATAGCATGGGCAACTAGAATTCATAATTTAAATCCAAATTAAGAAGAATCCATAAGAAATTCAAAGTCCAATAAACAATTAAGACTCAATTTAACATTACACATGCATAAATTAAATAGTAAGGGGACATGCATACTTGTATCATCTTGAATTAAAGTAATTCACCAATTAGGGGCTTAATTCATCTTGAAATCATTAAATAAGAACATCCCATACTTCAATTGCACTAAATCATTGTTAATTCAAATCACCCATTTCAAGAAAAATCATAATTTATCAAAAATTAAGAAAAAGATTTTGGGTCTTCATGGTTGAAAAAGAAACCATGAATCAGACCCACATACCTTGAATTTAACAAGAAGATTGAGAAGATTCTGATGAAGACTTAAATTTCCCCCAATTTCAAGATTGGTCTTCAATGGTGGATGAGAGAAAATTGAGAGAAATTTGGTAGATAAATTGAGAGTTGAATGAATTAAAATGGATTAGGGTTGAATTTAGGGGTTTTAGGAGACTTTAGAAAGGCTAAAACGGCCCTAGGGATAATAAAAATTACCAATTAACCATTAATGAAACAGAGCAAATAACTAGAACAGTCGTTGATGGAAGCATACACACGGTCTGTGTAGTGGTTCATGGACCGTGAACCCTACCGTGTGAATTCACTTGGTTCATGCTTTGGCTTGGAATCTTGGAATACTTTCTGGATCACTTCATGACAGGACTAACGATCCGTGAAGCTGCACACGGACTGTACACTAGTCCGTGGAGCCTCACTAGGCCCAGAGTCCTTGCCTTGGGGTCTCATGAGTCTCTGGACCACTCCACGGAGGCCTTCACGGACCATGAGGTATCACACGGACCATATAGTGGTCCGTGAAGCCTTACTTGGTTTCGGTCTTACTCTATCACCTAGCCCCACTTTTTGGAACAACCCACTTGTGCCACTCACGGGTCGTGAGCCTTTCCATGAATCGTTGCCCCTCCTGTATGGCCCTGGCTTAGTCAATTTGTTCCCTCCCTTTCCAGAATACCTAGGCTACGGACAGTCCCACTGAAGCAGCCATAACTTCTACATACGAACTCCAATTTGAGTGAAACCAATTGCGTTGCGAAGATAACTCGAAGAGCTTCATTTTTATAGGTCATAGTCCAAACTTATTATCTCGTGCCAAGAGATGTATCCATTCAAAGTCAGTCCTCCTTCATGGCTTCATACAAAACTCTTCCAACACGATTCTCTTGAATAAGATCACTTAAATAAAACTCATGATCATCACTACACAGCCATAACAAGTTCAAAATAGACCTTGATCCACTAGTATGACGTTCAAAAATTTTTGGGTCGTTACATCATCTCCCCCTTGGGAATATTCGTGCTCGAATGAGCTAGACCACGACCTAAGGAAATCAGTCAAGCAGGAAACATTTTTATCATAACATATAATGGAACATGCATCATTTTAAAATACATGAAAATTTATGTCAAAACATCATTAAAATAATTTTCGTGCTCATGTAATCATGTAATGTCATGAAACTCAAGAATTTGAAAAATTAGGACCATTAGAAAGGATAGAACCTGGTACCTTAGGCTTGAGTAGATTGGAAAAGATAGGGGTATTGTTTTATTATGTCCAACTCCGCTTTCCATGTAGCACTCTCCACATGTTGGTTCCTCCAAAGCACCTTAACCGAATCTACCTCCTTGTTGTGAAGCCACTTCACTTGCCTATCCAAAATTTCAACCGGTACCTCTTCATAAGTCAAATTGTCCTCAACCGTCACACCCTCCAAAGGTGTAGATGTCGTAGGGTCACCAACTAATTTCCTTAACAACGAAACATGGAACACCGGATAAATGGAGCTCATCTCCGGAGGTAAATCCAACCAATAAGTCACATTGCCAACAAGCTCAACAACATCATATGGCCCAACGTACCGAGGGCTTAACTTGCTCTTTTTACCCAATCGCATGATGCCTTTCATAGGAGATACCTTCACATAAACCCAACCACTTACATGGAATTTGAGATCCCTCTTCCTAACATCTGAATAGGACTTTTGGCAACTTTGAGCCATCCTCAATCTCTCCCTAATCAGTCTCACCTTTTCTATGGCCCCAACAACTAAATATGGACCTAACAATGCCAACTCACCTACCCCAAACCAACCCACCGGGGATCTACACCTTCTACCATATAAAGCTTCGAACGGGACCATGTCAATGCTAGCATGGAAACTATTATTATAGGAAAACTCAATAAGCGGTAGATGATTATCCCAATTTCCCTTGAACTTCAACGCACAAGACCTTAACATATCCTCTAAGGTTTGAATTTCCCTCTCGGCTTGTCCATCGGTTTGGGGATGGAAAGTCGTGCTCAATTTGACCTTAGTACCAAGTCCCTTTTGAAACGACCTCCAAAAATGAGAATTAAATTGAGTACCACGATTTGATATAATCTACCTCGGTACACCATGCAACCTTATAAATTCCCGAATGTATAATTTAGCATAATCCTTGGCAGTATAAGTAGTCTTGACCGATAAGAAGTTATCCATCTTAGTCATTCGGTCAACAACAATCCATATTGAGTAAAATTATTTATGAGTACGAGGCAACTCAACTATGAAGTCCATATTCACATCTTCTCACTTCCAAGTAGTCGATATCTTGAGCCAAGCAACCGAGCCTTTGATGTTCCACCTTCACTTGTTGACAATTTGAACATTCCGATATGAATTTAGCTATGTCCTTTTTCATGCCATGCCACCAATACAGCTCCATTAAATCTCGATGCATCTTAGGGGATCCCAGATGAATAGAATATTGGAAATTATGAGCTTCACTCATGATAATCTCTTTTAGGCCGTCAACATCCAGAACACATAATTGATTTTGGTACCGTAGCACACCATCTCTCTCCCTTGGGAGAAAACCTCAATTTTTCCTTTGGCAACCAATTTTTTTAACTCCAGCAAGGAAGGATCTAAGTCTTACTTTGCCTTAACATCCATCACCACTGAAGATTCAGATCTGACCTAAACAAAAATACCACTATTTTCTTAGTCGGTCAACCTAACACCTAACCTAGCCAACCGGTGCACATCTTTCACTATCTCCTTCTTCCCTTCATCCACATGCGACACACTTCCCATAGATAGCCTACTAAGGGCATTCACTACAATATTCGTCTTGCCAGAATGATAAAGGACACTCATATCATAGTCCTTGAGAAGTTCCAACCAACTACTTTGCCTTAGATTAAGATCCCTTTAGGTGAACACATATTGCAAGCTCTTGTGATCGGAGAAAACATCCACGTTAACCCCATATAGATAATATCTCTAAAATTTTAGAGTAAAGACCACCGCCGCCAATTCAAGATCATGGGTCGGATAATTTTGCTCATGCACCTTCAATTGCTGAGACACGTAAGCTATCACTTTACTATGTTGGATAAGTACACACCCTAACCCAATCTGCAAAGCATCACAATACACCACAAACCCATATAACCCATTGAGCAAGGTCAAAATAGGAGCCGATGTGAGCCGATCTTTTAAAGACTAAAAACTTTTTTCGCACTCACTTGACCACACAAACTTAGCCTTCTTTTGAGTCAGTTTGGTCAACGGGGACGCAATGGAAGAAAATCCTTCAACAAACCTCCGATAATACCCAGCCAATCCAAGGAAACTTCAAATATTCGATGGAGTCAATGGTGTAGGCTAATCCTTCCCCACTTTGATTTTCTTAGGATTAAATTTAATACCATCACGGGACAACACGTGACTAAGGAACACAACCTCTCCCAACAAAAATTCACACTTCCTAAATTTGGCAAACAATTTCTTCTCTCGTAAAGTTTGAAGCACCAATCTCAAGTGATCCATATGCTCTTGCTCACTCCAGGAGTAAATTAGGATATCATCGATGAAAACCTCCATAAAATTGTCAAGGAACAGTTTAAACACCCGATTCATGAGATTCATAAACACCATCGGGGCATTGGTCAAACCAAATGATATCACCAAAAACTCAAAGTGCCCATAACTAGTCCAGAAAGCTGCCTTTGGGATGTCACATTCCCTTACCTTCAATTGGGGGTAACCCGATCGAAGATCTATCTTAGAAAAATGAGTAGCCCCTTGGAGTTGATCAAACAAATCATCAATTCCGGGAAACGGGTACCTATTATTAACGGTCACTTTATTTAATTGTCGATAATCAATACACATTCATAGTGAACCATCCTTCTTCCTCACAAATAACACAAGAGCACTCCAAGATGAAATAATTGATATAACATACCCCTATTCCAACAAGTCTTTCAACTGTTCCTTCAACTTCTTTAGTTCGGCTGGAACCATACGATAAGAAGGAATGAAAATAGGTTGAGTATCCGGAAGGATATCTATACCAAAGTCCACTTCTCTATCGAGAGGAATGTCGGGCAACTCTTCGGGAAACACATTGAGAAATTCATTAACTACTGGAACCGATTCAAGCGTAGGTGACTCACCCTCCACGTCTCTAACCCTTACAATATGGTAGATACACCCCTTACCATTCATTCTCTGGGCTTTGAGGTATAAAATAAAATGACCCCTATCCACGTAACTACTACCCTTCCATTCCAACACTGGTTCATTAGGAACTTGAATTTTGACGTGCCTAGTCCTATAATCAACTGAGGCATACGAGGCATGCAACCAATCCATCCCAAGAATAACATCAAAGTCGTACATCTCAAGTTCTACAAGATCACCCGGGAATACTTTATGTAAAACAAAAACAGGCCAACCCCGATACATTTTGTGGGCGATGATAGATTCACCCACGGGAGTGTACACCGAGTAAGGTTCCCTTAGAGTGTTAGGAATAAAACCAAACTTAACAGCCAACAGAGGAGTCACAAAAGATAAATTTTCACCGAGATGAAGTAAATAATAAGCATAAAAATCAATGATTCTTAACATACCCATCACAACGTCTGGAGCTTCCTCCACCTCTTTTTGGGCATGAAGAGCATAGAAACTGTTGTTCCTGGTAACACCCGCAATCTGAGCCTTCGACTATCGTTGACCACCAGGGGCCGCTTGATCTTTCTTTGCACCCCTTGGACAGTCGGAAATCTTATGGTCCAAATCCCCACATCAAAAGAAAGCACCCAAAGCTCTCCTATAATTACCCATATGATTCTTCCCATACCGATCACAACGGGGATATTGTTGACCACCCCCACATTGTAACTTAGGAGGATGCACCCTTGGGTTAGGAAACCTCATATTTGAACCTTGGCCCTATTAGAAATGGCCAAATCCGCCACCACCCTTAGAGTTGAAGAAACCACCATCATACCTGGCTCTCTTAGTGTCATTCACCCTTCACTCCTTGATTTGTTCACCCTCAATTTGTTCAACATAGGTCGTGAGCTAGGAGATATCCATGTCCCTAATGATCATTGTGGTATGATATTTTTTCACCACCAAGTCAGAAAAACCCAAAATGAACTTATGCATTCTTGCACGGGGGTCAGGTTCTAGCATAGGAGAATACTTTGAAAGCTTAGTGAACTTGAGAGAATAGTCTCTCATGGACATGTTACCTTGCTTGATGTAAATAAATTCAGTCATCTTAGCTTCCCGAAGCTCAAGCGGGAAGAAATAGTGCAAAAAAGCGGTCTTGAACTCTTTCTAACCAACCTTAACATCTTCAGTCCTTTCCACTAACCACTGATTGTACCACACCTGAGCCATATTCTTAAGCTGATACACAACTAACTCAGCCCTCTCCTTAGAACTGACACCCATAATAGTCAACACCTTTGTGAGCTCATCAATGAACTCTTGGGCATCCTCATCACTCTTCGAACCAAAGAATTCCGGAGGGTTCATCCGAGTGAAGTCCCTCACCCTAGAGGTTGGAGTGACACCATTTGACCATTTGCGGGGTTTGTTGGCCGGGCTTAGTTAACCACCACTTGAGCCAACATAGAAACCACATTCCTAAATTCAGCGTGAGACACTTTTTCCTCCACAGGCTCACGAGGGGCTTGTTCCTCATGGATAGGAGCCTATTAGGGAAGGGGAGCTTCTCTGGGAGGCATCTTCTGAAAGAGCAACAAGAATACCCTATTTCAATAAATCTTTCATAACAGCTTACAGTAGGATAAAAGGGACAATGAAGTGAGAAATTCCAAAAATGTCGTCATAGCCTCTCGCTAATAGGTGTGGCACATATCACACCTATGAATAAGACTCTAAGTGACACGGCATGTTGGACTCCGAGGATCATTTAAAAACCTAGGGCTTTGATACCATCTTTGTCATGACCCGATAGTAGGGCCTAGATGTGATATGGCGAAGGAGAACCCAAGAGTCCTCGATCAAGCCATCATAGCATCATCACACACATCATCGGTTTTGAAGAGCGTACAATAAGAAAAATAACACATAAATCTAGGGGATTCAGGGGCTTTGGACTCAATCTATGGGGATGTTGCTGGGAATGGGATAAGCATGAATCACATTGCAAATAACATTTACGTTCTAAGGGGCGGGTATGTATGACTCAAGCTATGGGGGCAAACAGGGTTAGTGACTTTCCACATAAGCACATTCTCAAGCCAATCATATCATAATAGCATAAGATGAAATGGAAGCACAACATAAGATACCACCGCTTAACATAGATAGCCATATCATTACAAGTATCACATAGCATAATGTTCAATAGAGTCGATATGTCCAACAATGCCTCTACATAAGATAAGATGAGGCCTCAACATAATTCGAGCTCACCCTAAATTTATAAAATTAAAAGGATATAAAATAAAGAATAGGTAGATGAAAGTAGGTGTTTCCCTTGGAGTATAGGGGTCACCATAAGCAATGACTTCAAGAATCTCGATTAGCCGTCTAGCGGAGGATGAAAGTCACCTTCAGTCCTTACATGGTTAGAGAATGTAGACAAAGAGAATCGATTAGCATATAATAATGCACTAAGTATGCGGGAATGCAATGCATATGAACATGAGCCTATAACCAACTACATGGAAAGGGTACATACATAGAAGGAGAATATAGGGAAGGATAGTATACTAAGGTGCCATGAAATCCATGATGCATGTAATGCCATAATGCTTACAGTATAGGGGATGTGACCATAACTAATATCCAAACTCATCTGAGCTACAATATGAACTTGTCCGATGAGGCCTCTTATTGGATCAAAGAAGATTACTTGCCAAAGGTAATCTACACCACACCTTACGACCCAAACATTTCGGTGCGATGACCACCTTCCTTACGATCCGATCATTTTGAAAGGGTTTACTTAATATATCATATCATAGAAAACCTTACGGGTCTCCCATTTTTGTTAGTTAATCTATGTTGGCACATAGTTGAGGGAAAGGAGTGGGACCCTTCAGATAGACCACTTACCACTCCAATCCTTTTCGGTGCTAAGTCGTCATCCCAACAGAATACTTATACATATACATGCCTTTAAAATGGAATGGAAAGACTTGACATCATAACCATGCATAATTATCCTTATAGGCCAAATGACTTGCTTTACTTTCATGCATACGTGACTAAAAAGTCAAACATTCTTTCATAATCATACCTTATTGGGCTAAAAAGCCAAATACACTTTTATGTCAAACTTCATGCATAAGAGTAGCTCCTTGCTTGTCCAATCATATTGGTGCAAACACCCATAGTTGCTCAAAGATCCATATCATAGACATTATGTGATCACATTCTTGTCATAACCCATACTTTTTCAAAATCATAGTCATAAACATATTAGGGACTTAGCCCACATCATAACCTTCTTCAAATCCATGTTCATGCATGAAAATTCCATTATTGAAGAAGAGAATACCATGGGCAACTAGAATTCATAATTTCAATCTACATTAAGGAGAATCCATAAGAACTTCAAAGTCCAATCAATAGTTAAGCCTCAATTTAACATTACACATGCATAAATTAAATAGTAAGGGGACATGCATATTTGTATCATCTTGAATTAAAGTAATTAACCAATTAGGGGCTTAATTCATCTTGAAATCATTAAATAAGAACATCCCACACTTCAATTGCACTAAATCATTCTTAATTCAAAAGATCCACTTCAACAAAAATATTAATTTATAAAAAATTGAGAAAAGGATTTTGGGTCTTCATGGTTGAAAGAGAAACCAAGAATCAAACCCACATACCTTGAATTTAACTAGAAGATGGAGAAGATTGTAATGAAGACATGAATTTCCCCCAATTTCAAGCTTGGTTTTCAATGGTGGATGAGAGAAAATTGAGAGAAATTTGGGAGATGAATTGAGAGTTGAATGAATTAAAATAGATTAGGGTTCAATTTAGGGGTTTTGGGAGACTTTAGAAAGACTAAAATGGTCCTAGGGATAATTAAAATTACTAATTAACAATTAATAAAATGGAGTAGATAACAGGAACAGTCGTTGACGGAAGGATCCACATGGTCTGTGTAGTGGTTCACGGACTGTGAACCCTACCGTGTGACTTTACTTAGTTCATGCTTTGGCTTGGAATCTTGGAAGAGTTTCTGGATCACTTCACGACAGTACTCACGGTTCGTGAAGCTGCACATGGACCTTACACTGGTCTGTGGAGCCTCACTTGACCCAGAGTCCTGGCCTTCGGGTCTCATGAGTCTCTGGACCACTCCACGAAGGCCTTCACGGACCGTGAGGCATCACACGGACTGTGTAGTGGTCCGTGGAGCCTTACTTGGTTCCGACCTTGGTCCATCACCTAGCCTCACTTTATGGAACAACCCACGGACACCCTTCATGGGTCGTGAGCCTTTCCATGTCTCGTGGCCTCTCGCGTATAGCCGAACCTTAGCCAATTTTAGCCCTCCCTTTCCAGAATACCTAGTCCAAGGACAGTCCCACTAAAATGGCCATAACTTCCACATACGTATTCCGATTTTAGTGAAATCAATTGCTTTGCGAAGATAACTCGAAGAGCTTCGTTATGATAGTTCATAGTCTACATAGTTCATCTCATACCAAGAGATGTAGCTATTAAAATTCAGTCCTCCTTCACGGTTTCATACAAAACTCTCCCAACACTATTCCCCTGAATACAACCACTTAAATAGAACTCATGATCATCACTACACAGCCATAACAAGTTCAAAATGGACCTTGATCCACTAGTATGACGTTAAAAATATTTTGGGTCGTTACACCGACATATTCAATTTGAATGAAAAGCATTACCTATTAAGCATTAAGCATGTTAGGAATATCTAGCCGTTACCTGGAAAAAAGTGGTATGATATGTGGCGCTCGTTCTCGTCTTACAGGTATGCCCTTTCTTATTTTCTCTTTTCTTATTTTCTAATCTATTAAATTCTAAAATTTCACTACTTTAAATCTAAAAATATCTGATCATGTGGTATAATATTTTAAATAATTTAACATTTAGTCGACTAACTAAATTAATACCCATATTTTCCCATACACTAAATAGTTGTAGTTATTGAATAGTCCAAAATACCCATTAAAATTTTTTGAGAAGGATATTTTATCAAAACAAGAAGACTAATTAGCAAAATAACCTAATGGGTCATTAAAAATAATAATAATAATAATAATAATAATAATAATAATAATGATGATGATGAGGATAATAAAAATAATAATAATAATAGTAATAATAATAATAATAATAATAATAATATAATAATAATAGTTATAATAATAAAAATACTAATAATAATAATAATAGTAATAATAATAGTAACAATAATAATAATAGTAATAGTAATAATACTAATTGTAATAATAATAGTAATAGTAACAATAATAATGTAACACCCCTTATAATTTTAGGCCTAGAAAACTGAAGGATAGAAAATTTATTGATAGTAAGGACTTACGAGCTAGTTTACGGCCTATATAAGGGTCCACGAGTCTTAAGTAGTCTCGTGAAAGTGCATAGTGAAAATGGAAATTGAAGAATTTCTAAAAGTTGACTTATGTGTTTGTAAAAACCCGAAAATTTTCGAAAACTCTATATGGTTGGTCTTATATGATGTAATACTGGTCATGGGTGAGTTTTGGTAGCCACGGGTTGAGTTTAAGTGGCCGAACGCAAAAAAGATCCTTTGGTGGCCTAGAGAGGCCGTTTGGGAAGTGTACTTTGAACTGTCATAGCTTTTGATTCGAGTAAAATCTTGTGAGCTACTATATATCCAATTAAATCTCTTTGAGTTAGCTTCACAACGCAATTGGTTTTACTTGATTCAGAGTTCGGATGACGAAGTTATGGCCTAAACAGTGGGACTACCTGAAATTCAAAAGACGTTGGAGATAGGCTCCAAAATGTGGCCAAGGAAAGGGCCACGGTCCATGAAACCTGTCACGGTATGTATGGGGCGCCGTGGGATTCTCCAGTGATCTAAGGGTGTCTAGGAACCACCCCATGAGACAAGTCAAAGGCCACGGACCATCAAACGGTCCGTGAAGCACTCTCACGAGTCGTGAACTTTCTCGTCAAGTGGGACAGTGGCTTGGCCAGCTTGTGGTTGGTCTTGGTGGATAAGGTAAGGCTCACGAGACAGTTAGATGGTTCGTCAACCTTCATACGGCTCGTGAAATGGTTTGTCAAGTGTTCCAGAAAGTCCTCCGAGAGTTCGTGTTGAGAATTGGCTAAGTGTGGTTTGATGGGAGGGGTTCACAGCCCGTGAGACATGTTCATGGTCACTGTAGTAGCCGTGAGACCCTGTGTCCAGTTAAAAGCTCCATTTTATTAATGGTAATTTCGTGATTTAACTTTTCCTTAAGCCATTTTTTGGTATTCTAAGGTCTCCTAAACCCCTAAATCATCCCCCAAACCCTCATTCATCCATTCAAACTCTCCTATACTCACTTTTGAAATTCTAAAACCCTCTTGGTCTCCATTGAAGAAAGCTTGAAGAATTTAGGGAAGATAACCTTGACTAAGTTTGACCTTGCAAATTGTTGGTGAAATTAAGGTATGTGGGACTTGATTCAAGGATCCACTTCCATCCTTGAAGACCCTATGAACTCTAACTCTTTAAATTTGATTTTAAGCTTTCAATTAAGTTATGGGTTCTTCTATTATTGTTGTAGATTAGTGTTGGGA
>JBCEWC010015848.1:0-13482 GCA_038996855.1 Solanum aculeatissimum
TCTTAGGATCTTAAGAGAGTGTATAGGAGAGTTCTAATGGATGAATGAGGGTTTAGGGAATGTTTTAGGGGTTTAGGGGACCAAAAGGGGCTTAGAGAAATATTAAATCATAAAAATACCATTAATAAAATGGAACTTTTAACTTTACACAGTGCCCAAACGGAAGATACTGTGTTGTTTACAGGCACACGACTCGTCAAACCTCCCTTAGCCAAAATCTTCAGCGCGAACTTTCCGAGGACTTTCTGCTACACTTCACGAACCACTAAATGGTCTGTTCAAGGTGTGAATGGCCGTGAAAGGCACCGTATAACCACACTTATCCTCAAAATTGTCAGCCTTGGCTTGGCCAAGCTACTTCCTCACTCCATGAGGCAGTACACGGGTCGTTTGATGTCAAACGGACTGTCCAAGGTCCCGTTGACTTAGCCTTGGATTAGGGGTGGTTCCATTCCACCCCAAGCTCACTCTGACATCCCACAATACCCTATATGGACCGTGCAAATATTCACGGTCCGAGTCCCTTTCCTTGGTCACTTTTCTGAGCCTATCTCCAATGGCTTTCGAATTTTAGACAGCTTCACTGTTTGAGACATATCTCCCTCATACAAACACCACATTGAGTGAAACTACTTGTGTTACAAAGATAAATCAAATAGATTCAATTTTATATGTGGTATCTCACATGGTTCATCCCACATCAAAAGTTATGACTGTTTGAAGTACACTGCCAAAACTGTCCCTCTAGGCCACTAACTAGCCCAAATTGCATTCGATCACTTAAACTCAACCCGTGGCTACCAAAACTCAACCATGGCTTGTAGTACATCATATAATGCCAACTATAAGTTGATTTCAAAAAAGTTTGGGTTGTTACACCACCCTATCACCAGTTTAGTGGTCACAAGTTTATCTTTGTCATTCTTCACAATGGTGAAGCCACCCTTATTTGGTACACATTAGATGGGAATCACACAACTACTATCTTAAATTGGGTAAATAACTCCGACATCTAACCACTTAAGGATTTCCTTCTTCACCACCTCTTGCATAGATGGGTTGAGTCTCCTTTGATTCTCATCACTCGACTTGCAATCCTTTATCAAGTTGATTTTATGAGTACAAATACTTGGAGGTATTCCAATGATGTCCGCAATACTCCATCCAATTACTTTAATAAACTTCATCAACACTCCAGTCAATGCTTGCACTTGATGATCAAGTAAATAGAATGTCATAATTACTAGGAATATCTCACCACTTCCCAATAATACATGCTTCAAATGGAAGAGATTTTAATTCAAGCTTAGAGGGGGGTCTTTAATGAAAGTCTTGGAAGGGAGATTTTATTTATTTTTCAAATCAATATTGAGCTTAATTGGGTTCTTGAAATGAGAACCCTCTCCCTCTAATGTTGCACACACCTCACAATAATCTTCAATGACTTGACCATCATAATTGAGCAAAACCGCTGCCAATGATTCTCCCAAGATAAACACCTCCTTGATATCTGTAACTGCTTCTTCTACCACATCAATATAAGATATCACCCAGTATTCTCTTGGTTGCTTCATCAATTTACACATATTAAAAGTGTCTTTCTCATCATTCACCCAAAATTTGAGTTCACTGCATTCTACATCAACCAAGACCCTACTGGTAGAAAAAATGGCCTATCCAAAATAGTTTTTATCTCAACATCAATCTCACAATCAAGAACCACAAAATTGATAGGGAATATGAATTTTTTTACTTTTACCAAAATATCATATAAAATTCCAACTGACCTTTTGATGGACCGATTCACCATAAGAAACCTTATTGTTGTTGGAGAAAGGGCACCCAAACCAAGTAGTTTGAAAATAGCCAATGACATTAAGTTGATACTAGCTTCAAGATCATATAAGCCTTGGTGAATTGACAAACTCCAATTGTACATAGAATCAACTAGGAACCCAAAATCTTGTTTGTTTCATTACAAAATTATTTGACACTATCGCACTACAATGGTGAAACACTTCAATAGTTTCACACTTAGATTTAAATTCTTTGTGACAAGATCTTTCATAAATTTGACATATCCGGGTATCTCCACAAGAGCTTCAACCAATGGAATTTTGCTTGAAAGAAAATTAAACATTGACAAGAACTTTTAGAACATGGTTTCATAATTCTTCTTCTTCAACCTATAAGGGAAAGATGGATCAATTTTCACTTGATGCGCTTTCATTTTGGCTTTGCTCGCCTCTCCCCCAACTTTAATGTTGTAATCACTCTTGAGATTGCAAAAAACATGGTTTTCCTCATCAACTATTACATCATCACCAACTTCTAACTCCTCATTCTCCTCAAATAAAGAGGTCTTGTTGCCTTTCTTGTCTTAACCTCCAGAGGAAATACACTCCCCTCAATCACTTTGCCACTTCTTGTAGTGATGGCCATGTATTGTTGATTGTCATTCTTTGGTTTTACCACCGCATCACTTGGCAAGCCACTTTTTGGTCTTTGATTCAAATTAGAGGAGATGGTTCTCAATTTTGTCTCTAATTGTTTAATCAAAGCCGAATGAGATATAACCATTTAGTTCAATGAAGAGAAATTTGACTTCATCTCCTTAAGAACCTTATCTGAGCCTTCCACCTTATTGAGGATCCTAGCAAGCATATCCTCGATACAAAAATTCTTCAGATTTACAATGGTGTTTTTGGTTTCATTGTATCATGAGGAGGAATATAATGTTATATATGTCCTTCATTTTCTCTCCACCCGAATCTATCTCTCCAATCTCGATCACGCTATCCACCATCATTTATTCAACCTTAATTCCTGTGTGGCTTTGGAAAGGCGGATGAGAACCCACCACTTGGTTCTCCAAATAATGCACTTCTTTATTATACGCAGCTCAAAAGGAAAATCATCAAAGGCTATACCACCACTACAACTAATAACATTCACATTCTTGCAATTTTTGCTCATAACATACTTAGTAAGAAACTCTAATTGTGTCATCATTTTTTCCATGTTCCCATCCCTCTCTTGGTCTTTTGCAAGTTTCTTCTTAGACACTCACCTGAAAAGGAAGAGATAAAATCATCTCTAGTGTACTAAGCCCGATTAATCATTTTTATATCATCAAGAAGGGTTGAAACCGTGGAAAAACTTTGATTCATTATACCACCTCGCACAAGTTGATCTGCCATCCCCTTGTTCACCGTATCAAGGCTACAATAAAAGTATTAAAGCAAGAGATGATTTTGTATTCCATGGTTGGGGCATTGTAAGAAAAGATTTTGGAATCACAACCATGTTTCATGAAGTTGCTCCCATCTATTTGCTTAGAATTATCAATGCTCTTTCTTAACTTCACCATCTTAGAAGGAGGGAAATATTTCTCATAGAAGCCTCAGTCAACTCCTCCCACTAAGTAATGGAATCCTTTGGTAATTCAGCTAGCCATCTTGTTGCTTTCTCAGGCAATGAAAAGGGAAACAACCTCAATCAAATTGCTTCTTGAGTGACACCCTTGAAAGTGAATAACGAACACACATTCACAAAGTTACGAATGTGTTTGTGAGGGTCCTCATGTGCCAAACCCCCAAATAAACCTTTTAGCTGCAATAATTGGAGCATGATGCTAGTCACATGAAATACCATATTTCCCGTAAGAGGGGGAAACCTAATAGCACTGACACTCCCAAGTTGATCACAATTCACATCATTGAGATTCCCAATTTCATAATTATTGATACTCTCTTAAGTGCTCATTTATTTCACTGAAAGTTAAAAAAAACACAAGAGAAAAAGAAAAGCACGTAAGTATGCTCAACTACAAAGAATTAACTCAATAAAATACTTCTAAACTAGAACATAATGCCATTCCCCAACAATGACACCATTTTGATGTCGCTCAAACATACCTCAAAACCATTAAGATGTACGGTGGTCATCATCAATATACCCAACATGAGTTGGGGTCAAATCCCATATAGAACAGTTTAAAGTATTGAATTGTTCTAATGGTTTCTAGAGTTAATAAAAATGATTATGAATTAACTGAACTGGATTTAATAAAAAATGATTTCCTAAATTGATTTTAACACAAATAGAGAAGAGGCATGTCAGGGATGTGTACACTTGGGTCAAGACGTAAATATTTGGGTCTCATACATTGACTGAATGCATTAATTGGACATGAGTAGGCTAGTTGCTTATAACTACAATCTCCTATTAGACGAAAGTAGCATTTCATATGAACCCGATAAGGTCACATATGCCAAATCACACTAGGAACTCATTGGGACCTATGCAATTAAGTAACAAACCTTCCAAAACCTTAGCCGATTGAACCCTTTCCAATCATTCAACCAAACCTAAAAAATTTAGACTATCATATTCATTACCCACATCAATTATTCAAGGATACTTGCAGTAATCAAAGATCTAAATATAAACCCGGAGTTTGTAACCTCAAAGCTTCAATTAAACATGGTAATAAACAAGAACCCACATAAATTGACAACAATGTATTCAAATTAATAAAGACCCATACATAATTTCAAGAATCCAAGTCATTACACACCCCCAACATGGGTGTTTTTAGCCTAAAATGGAAGGAAAAGTGAAGAATGTCCCTGGCTCCAAGTCAATCTCTCCAAGAAGAAATTAGAATCACTCTAAACTCAACCTAGATGTTAATCGTTTTTTACAAATTACAATTTTCACTCAGAGAAAAGTATTGAGAGTACATAATGAAATTAGGATGGTACTTCGTGGAACTCCCTAAAATTTCCAAAATTTTAGCTTAAATACTTCCCCTAAATTGGCCCGCAAAAACCCATTGGTGACATAAGTTGACCATTGTCAACCTAATCGGCGATGCGCCGATCGCTCCTTAGAACACACTTTTGATTTCTCTTATGTGCTTTCGATGGTGAATAGTAGATCACACAATTGACTTTGCGTATCACCAAATCTCCTACATCATTGCAAAATTTCCTCAATTCTCAAGTCTTTCTACATCATTATTATGAAACTTTTAACGATCTCGATTTAGAGCACCTTTTGTATTTTGGTGATATGCCAATTCATCATTTCTACCATGAAATAGTTGAATCCTTTGTGGGGTTTATTCAAGGGCTTTTGGCGATGTCCCTCCCACTTGGAACATCACCAAATATGTTTGGCGATACCTTTTTTGCCCTTATTTTTACTTTTTTGCTCGATATGCTTTGTCTTGCTTTCTTTTATTCTTAAGTCATTCTTGTGCATAAAACCTGATATTACAAGAATAATTAGTTAGTTTTCAAGGTGCAAATATGCATTGAGGACAAGAATATGCACCACATAGAGCCAAAATATGAGTTCAACTCGGGATTCATCATATACCTACAACTATATGCAAAGTTATGTAGATGGACTATTCCTATTATATGATATATTTTCATAAGGTTTTGATGCCTATTTTATAAGCTATAAAAGTATAATTTTGATAAAGTATGAATTATGATAAAATCTATGTATATGCATGATTATGTATTCCGTGAAATTTGACTTAACACCGAATGAGTTTGTGTGAGGGGGACTATCCCCAAGGGTCTTTATATAAATCCTCAAGTCTCATAACTACATCCCATCTTAGGTTTATGATTATTTGCCTATAAAGTTAGCTAATGGATCCATTTAGCATTATGTTTATATGATATTCACCGTGCTAGAGATAAGCCTAAAGGGTGGGATCTTTATGTTCATGTGACACTCATTGTACTAGAGTTAAGCCTAAAGGGTGGAGTCGAGTCTACCTTGGTAGAGTTGACTCTTTCACTCAGTGTAGAGGGAACATTAGAATTCTATGTAACAGTCTGCATGGTCTTATTGCCGATTTTGGTCTTATTCCCACATATATATGCTAGGTTATGAAAGTTTTTATGACACTTCCATCACAGTTTTAACATATATTAATCATTCATATCTTGTCATTATACTTTTAATTATGATTATGCATATTTATATTATGTTATGATTTTTCTTGATGCACGACATACCTACATACTTAGTACATTCCATGTACTAATGTATACTTTTTTCCTACATGATTTAACCATGTAAAGATGGGTGATGACGAGACTATTCCTCTATTTTGTGGCTAGACTTTGGATTGTGCTTTGAAGATTGTTGGTGAGTTCCTATGCTTCAAGGATAAATCATGTTCATGTTTTGCTTTCATGTTGACACTTTATGATTTCATTGTTGTTCTATCTTTGAGGGTGAGCTAGTAGCACGTTCTAGATGCCGCCAAGATCTATGATGTAGAGGCATGATTTAGACAAAATATGTTATACTTCCCCTAAGGAAGAACATGACTTGATGTTGCTGTGTCTGCTTGCTTACTCTTTTATAAATTGCTTATTTTACCTTATTTGTGCTTGCGATATGAATAAGAGGCTTGGATAGGGCTCTTTTAGGTATGACATTTGCTTTGTCATTGCTATGCCCTCGGTTTAGATCGTGACAAACTTATTATCTGAGCATAAGGTTTGAAAGCATCCTAAAGATTCCAATGTGTTACATCTAGTAGAGTTTTGTTCATAAGTATGAAGCATATCACATCCATGAGTGAGAGGCTATAAGATATTTAGGAAATCTTCACTTCTTTTGTGATTGTCGTGCCTTCAAGACTCTCATTACCTAACACTTGTCTTTTGATATTTTTAGAAAATGCCTTCACGATGTGCCCCACTGCTTAGGGAAGTAGATGCTAATGAGAATTAAGTTCCTCCAGCTCCTAAAGGCCCTCAAGCTATCCAAGTAACTAATGAGGAGTTTAGGGCCGCTATCACTATGTTGGCTCAAGTTGTTGCTTCTCCAAAGACTCCTATTATGGCTTCAAGAGTGAGAGACTTTTCTAGAATAAATCCTTTGAATTTTCGTGGTTCCAATATGGATGTGGATCCATAAGAGTTTATTGATGAGTTCTATAAGGTGGTTGAGATTATGGGGGTATCATCTGAGGAGAAAGCCGAGTTGGCAGCCTATCAACTTAAAGGAGTTTCTCAAGGTTGGTTCACATAATAGAAGTTAGAAATTGTTGAAAAAGGTTCTATTGTTTAGGAGATATTTAAAGTTGCTTTCCTTGATCATTTCTTTCCCTTTGAACTAAGGGAAGCTAAAGTGATGGAGTTTATGAATCTAAGGCAAGGTGGAATGAGTGTGAGGGAGTATGTCCTCAAGTTCATAAAGATATCCAAGTATGCTCTTTATTTGGTTGTCGACTCTAGGTCACACATGAACAAGTTCATCTTGGGTGTGTATGATTTTGTAAAATGGATATTTCTTGGCTCATGATTTATAGCAAACAAGTGGGGAGTAAAACGCTTCAAATGATGACGATGAAGGAGTCCAAAAGGGCTCGTGTTTAGGGTGGATCTTTGCATGCCAAGTTTGGTGGTGGATATTTCTAACAAGGCCAAGGGTCATCCAAAGGTTCTCCTCAAAGGTTTGATAAAGATAGGGTTCCTAACCCTACGACTCAAGTTGATGGTCCTAAGAGTGGTAGTATTATTCCTCCTAGGTGTCCTAAGTGTGGGAGGAACCATGTTGGTGATTGCTTGAGAGGAACGAGTGCTTTCTATGGTTATGGAAAGATGGGGCACAAGATCTTTGAGTGTCCTAATATGGTTAAAAAAGGTAGGGAAGGGTGTCCTCAAGGCCAAGTATTTCAAAGAGCGAAAGTGCAATAAGGTGCTCAAGCTCAAGGAGGTGGTCCACATGGTAATCAATTCTATGCTCTACATGCTATGCAAGATGTTGAGGAGTCTCTCGATGTGGTTACATGTATGTTAAGACTCTTTGATCATGATGTGTATGCTTTACTTGATCTTGGTGCTAATATGTCCTTTGTTACTCTTTACCTTATAATAAAGTTTGATGTGCCTCCCAAAATCTTGTTAAAACTTTATTTGGTCTATATTTCAATTGGTGAGTTAATCCTAGCTAAGAAAGTCTATAGAAATTGTCCTGTATTGGTCTTGCATAGAGTATTTTTGTAAGGTCTCACATGTTGGAAGGTGTAAAAGGTCTTAAGAAATGAAATCTAGAAATTTTCCAAGTACTAGTGGGTTTAACAAAATATCCTACAGGCCGTAAGTGGCCCCATAGGCTGTAACTTATGCTCCTGGATTGATGGCCAGACTTGGTGAAAATGATGATTTTTGAAGTTGAGTATAAGATCTATCAAATGAATCGTATATCAACTTACAAGCCATAAGTCCAGTCCTGGAATGAGATTCAGAGAAAGTATCCGAGGGTCCAAAATGTCATCAGAGAAAGCCCCATTCTTATGACCCGTAGACTAGACCACGACCTGTAATCGGGGTCTCGTTGTCCTGTCTAACAGGATTTTAAAAGGGGTAAATTTTACATTTCCTATTATCCTAATGTTATACTACGTCATTTAAGCCCCCAAAAGACCCCTTATCAGCCCTTTTCAACCCTAATCTACCCCATTCCCACTCATTAGAATTATTCTAAGTCCTAAACTCTCCCAAGTCTTTCAAAGCTTCTAAGAGAAGAGGCCAAGTTAGGGTTTCAGATTCCTCACTTCCAAGTCAGATTTTCCTTCACAAAATCACCATGGTATGTGAGTTTTGATTATAAAAACTTCTCTTCCACAAGTTCAACCATTCCTCTTCTTCTATTTTCAAGTTAAGGCTATTTATGGGTATTTTATGAACTCTTTTATATAAGAATATTATGAAGAGACTTATGATGTTTCACCTTTATACATAATTATGCATTGAAAATCTATGTGAGTTTTATGGATTTTTATGAGGGTTTGATGATACCCTAGCCAAATCTTATTATGCCTTTTGGTAGGTTATTTGAATAATGTTCAAAAGATTCCATTTTACTCCTTTCATGTCATTTACTCATGAATTGTATAGTTTTAAACTTATGTACATATACCTAGTATGATCTGATTAAAGATGTATGCCAAGCTTCTATAATATTGAGGGCCTTATGGCAAGTTATGCAAAATATAAATGATATGAATTTTGAAGGGGCTATTATGCATGATATGAGATACGAGAATATTGTATAACCAATGAAGTTGATAAAGCCCTATCTTTGTTATTATGAAGCTTTGGTTTTGAAGTGCTACTCTATGAAAATATTATGATATTATGATGTTTTACATATTATGATTATAAGTATAATTTGAGTATTCCTTGGGATTTTGTCCGAGAAGAGCTTGGTAGGTAGCCATTGTTCCTTAACTATGTTGCCACTATAGGTTGTGAATTGATTTTGACATGACTAATCGAAAAAGGAGGGTCCCCATAAGGTACATGCCACTTGATATCCAAAAAGGGTGGTGATCCCATAAGGTTTCTATTTCTTATTATCTGAAAAAGGTGGTTTCCCCATAAGGCTCTGATCTTATGATTTACTGAAAAGAGGGAGTTCTCGTAAGGTAGCCAAAAAGGGTGTTGTTCCCCTACGGTGTTGTGAAGCATTCTCTAAAGTGGGGGAGTTCCTGTAAGGTAAATGTTTGGTTTACCTTGGAAAATTACACCAATCCTAGTCTAGTGTTGAGTGAACATTGAGATTTGAAGTAGTAGCTCTCTTGGTTTTATATGTCGGTTATGGTACCTTCCCATCTATGTATGACATATTATGTGATTTGATGATCCTCATCCATATTTTGACTAAGACATTGAGCCTTCATGACATATTGAGCTTATACTCATTGATTATGATTATGCATATTGTTTAATTATTGCTTATGATCTTTGTTGCATTGCACCAAACATATTTAGTACAATCCAAGTACTAACACATACTCTTTTTCCTACATGATCTAACCTTGTAGGGACCAGAGCTCCTATTCATCTTGCTCCTCCACGTGGCTAGACAATTCAATTGAAGATCACTTTGGTGAGTCTTTCATATTCAAGGACAAAATCAATTTACTTTCATACCTTATTAAGACTTGTTTATTTATGAATATTATCTTTTGAGGGTGAGCCCGAGAGATGTCTTGGCCCCCGTCCCATTCATATTAGAGGTGTCTGTTGATATTTGGATATGTATGTTATGAGCTCAACTCTTAGTATGCTATGTATTATAAAAGACTCCCTTATTCCCTCTTATATGTTGAATGTTTATCGTTGGATGGGTTGAAAGTCCTAAGTCCCTTATTGCCCGCATAGCATGAGTCATACTTACCCACCCTTTAGACTTTATTTTCTATGTGATCCATGCTAATCCTCTTCCCTACAACATCCCCTTAGCATGAGTCCAAAGTCCCACTTCTCTTAGAATTATGTGTTATTTATTTAGATTATGCTTCTGCAACCAAGAATGTGTTATGCATTCTTAAGAGGCTTATTTGGGGTTCCTTTGGGATCTCTATTTGTCGTGTTACACCTAGGACATGGGCTTAGATCGTGATAAAACTTGGTATCGGAGCACTAGGTTTGTAAATGGTCCTAAAAAATCTAACACACTGCATTTAGTAGTGTCTTGTTCATGGTTGTGAAGTGTGTCATAAATATGAATAGGAGGCTGTGAGCCATTTTAAGAATGATTCACTTATTTATACTCCATGTTTTGCTTTAGAATTAGGTTAAGGTTTCCTTTTTCTAATGGATGGTCTTTTGCTCTTCTAAATCATGCCTCAGAAAAGAGGGACACAAAGAGATCCTACTCCCAAGGGTGAACTGTCCCCTTCGGCTCCACAAGTTCCTCAAGTAGAGGAAGGGGCTACACAGGCCAAGTATCGAAACATTATTATTTTGTTGGCACAAATCGTGACCAACCAAATAAACCAAGGAGTCCAAGATCCTTGTGCTCCTACTCAGGCCTCAAGGGTGAGGAATTTTGCAAGGATAAACCCACTAGAGTTTTATGGCTCCAAAATGAAAGAAGATCCTTAAAAATTCAATGATGAGATGTACAAGGTGCTTGCCATTATGAGGGTTAGTTCGAAAGAAAAGGCAGAACTTGCAGCCTACCAACTCAAAGGTCTTGCATAAATTTGGTTTATGGTCTGTGTCGGGAGTATCCGACTTGGTTAATAAGGAATACCACACCATAAGGCTTGTGGGAGGTATGGACTTGTCTCAGCTCATGACTTATGCCGAGCAAATTGAAGAGGAAAAGTTTAGGAAGAGGAGAAGTGGAGAGTCCAAAAGGGCTCAGTATGATGGTGGTTTCCAAGGTACCTAGGGTGATCGCTTTCTACAAGGCCATAGATTTCAAGGCCTAGGATCCTCCAATGCACAAAACCAAAGATTTTCTAATGATAGGGTACCTAACCCTAAAGCTCAAGGTGGTAATAGTGTCCAAATTGTTCCTAAGTGTGGAAGGTGTGGTGAGAATCATAGTGGTAGATATGGTTGCTTGCTTCGGGTGTGGCAAAATGGGCCAAAAGATTGTAAGTTGTCCAAACAATGATAGAGATGGTCGTCCTCAAGAACAAGGTGCTCATGGTGATCAAAGGGCTTAAGGTGGCCAACAAGGGGGTGCTTCATGTCACAATCACTTTTATACTCTTTAAGGGAGACAAGGAGTGGATGAGGTGCCCGACATTGTTAATGGTATGTTAAAGATATACAATCTTGTTGTATGTGCTTTATTAGATTTGGGGTCCACTCTTTATTTCATTACTCCTTTTGTTGATAATAAACTTCATGTGTGTCCTGAGTTGTTGTGTGAACCTTTTGAAGTGTCTACCCCCATCGGTGAGTCCATTATTGCTAAAAGAGTCTATAAGGATTATCCCATATCCATATTGCATAAAGTCTTTCCTTGTGATTATATTGAACTTGACATGGTAGATTTTGACATCATTCTTGGGATGGATTGGCTATGCATATCATGCCTCTATCAATTGTAGAACCCGCAGGGTTAAGTTCCAATTTCCTAATGGACCCATCCTTGAGTGGATAGGTCATGATTTGGTTGTTAAGGGTAGGTTCATCTTTTGTCTTAAGTCTCAAGAATTGATTTCTAAGGGTTGCATATATCATCTTGTAAGGGTTAGGGATGTTGAGTCTAAAGTCCCTTTGATTGAGTCAGTTTTAGTGGTTAATGACTTTCTTGGTGTCTTTCTCAATGAGCTTCCTGTGTCCTTACTGAAAAGGAGATAGAATTTGGTATAAACCTCCTCTCTGATACTCAACCTATTTCTATTTCTCCTTACTGTATGATCCCGACAGAATTGAAAGAGTTGAAGGACTAATTAAAAGATTTGTTGGAAAAAGGCTTCATAAGGCCTAGCAAGTCACCTTATGGTGCGCTGATGTTATTTGTGAGGAAGAAAGATGGCTCACTTAGAATATGCATTGATTATCGGCAACTCAATAGGGTTACCATGAAGAACAAGTATCCCTTTCCCTTTCTAAGGAGAGATGACTTATTTGATCAACTACAAGGGCCTAGTCACTTCTCAAAGATTGATCTTCGGTCTAGGTATCATTGATTGAAGGTAAGGAAGTGTGACATTACCAAGATGGCCTTCCGAATAAAGATATGGGTATTTTGAGTTTGTGGTGATATCCTTATGCCAAACTAATGCTCCAAAAATATTTATTGATCTTATGAATAGGTTCTTTAAACCCTATCTTGACATGTTTGTGATGGTCTTCATTGATGATATATTGATTTATTCCCAGAGTGAAGAAAAGCATTTAAAATATTTAAGGGTAGTGTTGCAAATATTGAGGAAAGAAAGGTTATTTTCCAAGTTCGATAAATGTGCATTTTTGTTGAAGAAAGTTGCATTCTTGAGTCCAATGGTATCAGATGAAGGGATAAAAGTGGATCCTAAAAAGATGTCACGACCCGGATAGGGGGCCTAGATGTGACATGGCGAAAGAGGACCCGAAGACCCTCGATCAAGCCATCATAGCATCATTACACTCATCATCGGTTCGTAAACGCGGAAGCTTAACACATAGCACATAAGCTCTAGGGATTCGGGACTTGGGACTCAAGCTATGGGGACAATACGGGAAATGGATAAACATGCTTGCACATAACACATAGTCATTCATCATACTCAACATTCAAGTCGTTATCATAACATGAGAACATGATCATGAGACAAGCTAAATAACATCATATATATAAGCAAAGGATCAACATACAAGCCAAAACATACAAGTGTATAGATTTGTCCAACAATGCCTCTACATAGATGAGCGAGGCCTCGAAATGTTTGAGGCTCACCCTCAATTCAATTGAAAGTAAATACATGAAAATTAAGTGGTAGATAGATGGTGGCTATTTCCCTTGAACAATAGGGCTCACTACTAGCAAGTCTTCAATAGAATATCAAGCATCATCCAGAAGAATATAGATATCATCCTCATCCCCTACATTGTTAGAATATGTAGAAAAGAATATGGGTTAGCACAATTAAGCACTAAGTATGCGGGTATGCAATGCATATGACAAATATAGTATGACCAAGCAACATGA
>JBCEWC010015849.1:0-13482 GCA_038996855.1 Solanum aculeatissimum
TAATTTGAAATTAATTATGGATACTTGCCTAATGCATAGTGATTGACAACTAATTGAACTCTAAATTTGAAAATTCAAAATAGCCATAATAATAGGCTAGTAAAAGATTAAATGAGAAAGTTAAT
Source organism: Solanum aculeatissimum (assembly GCA_038996855.1). NCBI lineage: Eukaryota > Viridiplantae > Streptophyta > Magnoliopsida > Solanales > Solanaceae > Solanum > Solanum aculeatissimum. Next base: position 126 of record JBCEWC010015849.1, read on the forward strand.
GAGAAGTATCAAATAAGAGGAGAGAGAATGTAAAAAAATGAGAATTTTTTATAATTTTTCAAAATGGTAGGGAATTTTAGAGATTATGATAAGATATGTGTATTTGTATAATTTTTCCATTTATTATAGAATAATTGTTTATTCAATTTTAATAAAAGCTTTAATAGATCATATAATCGTTTATGTGTCCATTTACTTATATAGTAGGTGATTTAGTGTGTAGAGTTTTAGCTTATACACAGAGGATTAAATCATCGATTCTTATAAGTGTAAATTTTTTCGTTCACAATCTAAGATGAAAATTGGATAAGTCATCGCTATGATTGTAGCACAAGATTATATCTAATGTATCTTGATTATGGGAACGACGTAGTTCCAACATCTTATGCTAGTGCATAATGTATGTACTGAACGGGACCGAGTAGAGATAGTTGTTTTAGACTGACTGATAAAAATATATTCTCTAAACTGTTAAATGTACTTATATTCTAAATCCTGATATAACTATTATGATCTGTGTTTAATGTGAAAATGCCAGTTTTTCGAAAAATTGTCTTAAAATTTTAGAAAAAATTAATTTTAAGAAAATAAGAGAGTCGCCACTTAATTTTATTAAGGAAAAAAATTAAGAAAACCATTAAAATGACTTAAACAAAAAAATCTTTTTAAAAATCCACCTTGATCCAAAAGTTGTAATCTCACCAACCCATTGGCCAATCTCTGAACATTTCTAGCCAAGGATTGTTCCTCAACTCGAATAGCTGTAAGACTTCCTATGCTAGAAGCCTTCCTACTCAAAGCATCAACCATCACATTGGCTTTACCTGGGTGATACAAGATGGTCAAGTTATAGTCCTTCAGGAGCTCAATATACCTCTTTTGTCTCAAGTTCAGGTCCTTCTAGCTAAAAATGTATTGTAAGTTGCTATGGTCGGTGAAGATATCATAATGAACACCATAAAGATAATGCCTCCACAACTTCAGCACAAATACAACAACGACCAACTCCAAGTCATGGATAGTATAGTTCTTCTCATGAGTCTTCAACTGTCTAGAGGCATAGGCAATTACCTTCCTTTTTTGCATCAAGACTCTACCCAAGCCAACTATGGGATGCATCACAATAAACCGTAAATCTAACACCCTCCCCCAGTAAGGTTAGAATAGAAGATTTAGTCAATAGAACCTTGAGCTTTCGAAATCTCTCCTCACACTCATTCGACCAATGAAATGGAACATTCTTCTAAGTGAGTCTGGTCAATGGAGCTGTTATAGAAGAAAAGTCGTGAACGAACCACCTATAATAACCAACTAGGCCCACAAAACTATGAATTTCGATAGCCGAAGTAGGTCTAGTCCAACCCTAAACCGCCTCAATCTTCACTGGATCAACTCGAATCCCTTCTCTAGACATAACATGACCCAAAAATACCACCAAACTCGGCCATAACTCAAACTTGGAGAATTTAGCATAAAACTTCTTCTCTCTAAGCCACTGAAGCACAATCCTCAAATGCTCACATGATCCTCCTCGATCTAAGAATAGACCAAAGTGTCATCAATGAATACTATCACAAATAAGTCCAAATATGACTAGAATACCTCATTCATCAACTCCATGAATGTTGTAGGGGCATTAGTCAAACCAAAAAACATGACAAGAAACTCATAATAGGCATACCGGGTCCAAAAGGTTATCTCAAGAATTTCTAAAGGTCAAATTCATAGTTGATGGTACTCTGATCTCAAATCAATCATGGAGAACAATGCTGCCCCTGAAGCTGATGGAACAAATCATCAATAAGAGGATATGGGTACTTGTTCTTAACAGTCACCTTATTCAATTGTCGATAATCGATACACATCCTCATAAAACTATCTTTCTTCTTCACAAACAATACTTGGGCACCCCAAGGCGAAACACTAGGGTGAATAAACCCTTTGCTCAACAAATCTTGGAGCTACTCTTTTAGCTCCTTCAATTCATATGAAGTCATATGATAGGGAGTAATAGAAATGGGCTTAGTGCCCAGCTTAAGGTATATAGAAAAATCAATGTCCCTATCAAGAGGGAATTCTCGTAGATCAGTAAGAAATACATCCAGAAATTCACAAACCATCAAAATAAAATTCATGGAAGGTAGCTCAGCCACAATATCACGAAGAAAAGCCAAATAAGCCAAACTCCCTCTATTAATCAACTTTTGGGCCTGAATATATGAAAAAACAACTTACTAGGATAAGAACCCCTCGAACCTGTCCACTCTATCTAGGTCTACCTGGCATGGCTAAGGTAACGACCTTGGCATAGCAATCAAGAATAGTACGATACAGATATAGCCAATCTATACCCAAAATTACATCAAAATCTACTATATCTAAGATAATCATATCCACCAAAGTCTCATAGCCTGCCAAAGTCATGAAACAAGATCGGTACACCCGATCCACTACTAAGAGCTCACCTACCGAGGTCGAAACATGAACAGGCACAAATATAATATCACATGGAAAACCAAACCCCGATGAGAAATATACAGGCACATGAATAAGTGGATCCAAGATCAAATAACACAGATGCATGGTGATGGCAAATCGGAACGATACTTATGATAATAGCATCAGAGGCCTCAACCTCGAGTCTATCTTGGAAATCATAGCACTGGACTCCTCGTCCTCCATTAGTTGAAGTTTCCCCTCTACCACTAAAATGAGTGGAGGCATCACCCACTCCTTTATCCCCCAGTGCATCCACGTCTATCAGAATGCCTTCTATATTGACCCCTAGTATGTGGGGGCATGCCTCGAGCTAATGGTGTTGAATCTCTTATCGGTGCTGTGGTATAAGAGTGGTGGGGCACGATATGAGTCTGCATGGGACATTGTCAAATTATATGATCTGGAGATCCATACCCAAAACATGACCCAGGGGAGGAAGACTGGTGGAAAGGAACAGGAGGAATATTATAGCTACCCCAGCCTACAATCTTTTGTTGTGAGGTGGAGGAGCTATGTCATGAACCATAAGAATTACGAGGACCCCATCCTCTCTCAAATGTCGACAGTGCTGCATGAACCCCACGGTGTTGAAATGATCCACGTCCCTTAGTTATACCTCTGCCTCCAGGTGAGGTGCTCGAGAACTGTCCAGATGTACAGACCCTTTTGGGGTCCCTAAACTCCTCTCTCTCCATAAACTTCTCCTCCTTGGCGGCACTAACCACAAACTGAAATAAGGATCCCTCTCTAGACATCTAAAACACTGATTGTCTGATAGAATAAGTAAGTCCCCTCACAAATTGGCGAACTCTCTCTACCTCAGTAGGAAGAACAATTGTAGCATGCCGAGCCAACTGGCATAAACGGATCTCATACTCTGAAAGTGACATTAGACCCTGCCTTAGGCCCTCAAATCTCAGATGACTCTCCTCCTAGACACACCAAGAGATGAATCTATCATAAAAGGCACTAGAGAATGTCTCCCAAGCCATCGGAGGAGACCCAACTAGAAAAGATCTTGAATAAGTCTTCCACCACTCCCTGGCTGGTCCACGGAGCTGAAGAGTTACATACCATACATCATGAGTCTTTGCTAACCCTACGACCTCAAGTAACTCCCTAAAGGTAGTCAAAAACTCATGTGCATCCTCAGTTTTCCCATTCTGAAACTAGGGTGGGTCCATCTTTCTAAACCTCTCATATCTACGTTGCTCATTGTCAATAAAGACAGCTGTTGGAGAAACCTCAACAATACGTGTTGCTAGCGGCTGCTCCACTTGTACCGGGGCCTCAAGGGTTTGTTGTTGATCCAAAGGCTAAACCCTAACTCATGTTTGAGAAGTACCTAGTGTATCAGCTAGGCTACCTACCAACCCTATAGTCTCAAGTACACTCAAAACTCTCATAAGTGTATCCTAAAGTAGTGGTGTTATAGCATATTCAGGAGGAACTTGTTCCTCTCTAAGCTCTATAGTTGGCTCACGGGAGATACCTTACTAATCTCTGGCAAGTGCTACTCCTTGGCCCTGTCCTCTACCTCAGCCTCTGGTTCGGCTGCTACCCCTAGCTGGGGTCTCAATAGTAATCTTGGGAGCTGCCTTTCCTCATCCTATAGTTGTTGTAGCTCTAGTCCTCGCCATCTATCAAAAGAACACACCACCACTCAACACTTAAAAAAAACCCACACACGACTTAATTAGAAAGAAGCAAAAAAGAATTTTCCTAATAATCTTCATAGCCTCTCAAGGATAAGTAATGGAAGTCTCCGCACCGATCCTTAAGACTCTACTAGACTGGGCTTGTACACATGTAAGACCTATGAACCTGGGGCTCTAATTCCAAATTGTCATGAACCGAAATCTGGATATAATGACACTCACCTAACCCACCAAGGCGAGTCATCCCAAATCTGAGCAACCCAACATAATAATAATAGTGGATGATAACACAATCTAACATGATAGATAACCATAAGGAATCCAAAATACAACCATCCCAAAACTAGTGTCACATGTACAAGCCTCTAAATAATAATACTCAAAGATAATACAAGTCCCAATGTTTAGTTCTCAAATAGAACATAACATAATAAAGACTCCTCGAGGGCCTGCCGAAGGGACAAACACCTACCTCTCAAGGGATGTAGAAGCTCAATCTTGTAATTGGAAAGTCTAAAAAGAAAGACCGCGCTCAAAACCTACTAAAATATCGTAAGGAGTGAGCATCAAACAATACGGTACTTAGCAAAAGTCCCAGCATAACAACAATACATATATACAAATACATATTAAAGAATAACATCCCAGAACATACAATTGATTCCCAGAGTCAGTAGAACAATAGTCCATCAGTAATATAAGCAATCACGGTATCCACATAGTCCAGTCCCCATAATATACAAGGCTCAAGCTATCAACATATAGCACAATCTTTCAATAGTTCTATCTTAGCAAGGTACAAGGTTCTAGAACATTCACAACATCATACGTAATACACATAATAACTTCAATAAAAGGAATGGTATGGAATGAAGTGAATGCTATGTAATGTAAACAATGTGATGCAATGTCATGTAATCATGATGCATGTTTGTCCTACGATACACATCCACTGACAACCTCAGACTGAAACCCGTAGGGGGCCTCACATGGACCATGTATCCATGAATATTGCCGGCAAAGGCCTCGACCAATGCTCACACGACCGAAAGAAACCTCAGCCATATCATCTGCCAAAATATTACCTCGGCTCAGCAGTAGAAATCTCAACTAATCATCGACTGGTAGAGACCTCGACCACCAATTCATATGTTACTTTGCACATCTCTCGGTCATAGCCTATCACAAGTATCAATGCACAAATAATAGTGAATGCAAAGTACACTATTTCAATATATCACAATCTCAATGTCATCACAATCTCAATATCATTAAAATCTCAATATTTGTACCATCTCAACATCACTATCAAATAATTCACGAGAGCACATGTGTCACAAATCCATAATTAATTCACAAGTCCAGATTTCACAACATGTACAATTATCAAATCTAAAATTTCTTGATCAAAGCCTACACTAATACAGTTCTATCCCAATTCATATCCCAAAGCACCCAAATCCACATATATAGGAGAATAAAGGTTCAATCATATGTAACAAAAGGTTAGAAGTCCACTTGCCTTAGTAGAAGTCTCAATCAAGTCAAATCCATGTCTTTTCCCCTTTCACGATAATCCAAATCACCATAATCTAGTCAAATATAGCATCAAAATCACATTACGAAATTAATGACACTAAAATCAAACAATTCAGGTGAAAAGGGTCAAATGGTCCAAAAATCTCATACCAAAAAAGGTTCTTGAAATCTGAAATTTTTTTTACATAAAAATGATCCTCATGTAATAAGAAATCTAATGGTAAAAATTATTTTGAAAAAGGAGTTAAATTGAGTTCATAATCACTATTTTTGTATTAAAAATCAAAGTTCGAGAAATCCTCAATTTCTTCAATTAAAAACCCCCAATTTCTATGTTAAAATCACAACTTAATCAATGGAAATTGAAAACATATGTTAGAAAAACGTTACCCAATGATCTTGGCTTGAAAATCCTTGAAGAATCTCTAAAATCGAGCTTCAAATATTACAAATAGAGGAAAATGGTGAAACCCGTCACTTTTAAATTAAATACTGTTTTAGGTATATTTATGCTCCGCGAATGCAGAAGCCAAAAAAATCTAGCACCCCACGAACGCAAAGTACAGACAACTCACACTCTGCGAATGCAGAGGTCAAGAAGCCTAACACTCTGCGAAAGCAAAGGGCAATCCCGCGAAGGCGGAGTATTAATATGTCTGCACCAGATATCAACAATGAACACAAAGAAATCACATAATGGACCCTCAGGGTTCGTTCAAAACTCGATACACAAAAATTAGACATGTAACCCCACTAGAAGCGATATTCTAGACTCAATGGAATCATCAAAATTCAAGTTTGAGGCCTCCTTGGCCCAGAACCCAATAATACTCAAGAAAATAGTGAAAACTCAAAATACCTAAACTGCACTCGGAGACTCTAAAAATTACAACGAGATCATATCTAGCGTTAGTTTCACCACCCGAAACTACTGGGACTGTCAAAATTTCGATTAGAACTTTCGAACGCCGAATGTTGAACAAAGTCAAACTATGATCCAAAATCAACTGAAAATGCAACTTTGGATCCAAAATCAACTGAAAATGCAACTTTGGATCCAAAATCTCCGTTTTAACTCCAAATTCAGTTCATAAGTTTTCTTAGACCATATTCTGCATTTTGGAGCTGATGGAATGGACAAAATTGCATTTTGATACTTGAAACTCAAGATGGCCACAAAACTCAAAATTTTCAACTTTAAGCCTTTAAAAACTCTTTCTTTAGCAAAATTTCAACTTTTTACAAGGTTTTCCAAATTCAACTTTTAGACTCAACCAAAAATACAAGGCAACTTTCGAGAAGGATAAAATGGTAATTTTCTCGAAAATGCCAAAAATAATTCAAGGTCATTACATCGAGCCTAAAAAAAGCCTTCTCAATCCATTTCCTAGTGTTGTTATTATCTCTTGTCATAATAGGAACTTCAAACGTGTCCTCGTTCCTCTCTACAATTTTACTTGTTTGATCATGTTGTCCTTTACCTTATTGCTAGCACATGGAAACTAGCAATCATTTCCTTCCTATGCATCTCCATCGTCTCATGCTCTATGGTTTTTTTTTCCTTGTCAGATCTGTCACATGCTACATTGAAATCCTTTTCTTTCTCCTAGTGAGAGTTTCATTCTTTTTTATCAAATTACTCTGGGAACTCTTATCCTTCTGTGGTTCTGCTTCATGAAGAGCAGAGTATTTATTTTGAACTGCCATAGTCTTCTTCATGTCTATCTGTTTTTTCTATTACATTTGTGCCCTATTTTTTATACCCTTTGTTTTCATTTGCATTGCCTTTTTTGTTTATAATTGCATTTCAGTCCTCAGGTTTCCCTACTATCTTGTCACTAGCGAGCCTCCTTGGGAATGAATGTTTGATTACCTCATTGACTATTTTGAGCCTTCTTTTTTATTCCTTGATTGTTGTTAATCACTGGTTTATCCTTCTTTTCCTGCTCTGCGTTTCCTGTATTGACCTCCTCATCCTCGTTGATATCAGGCTTTCTCGGAGCCAATTCCAGGTGTATGACCCTACACTCAGACATGGTGGCCTTGTAGCTTGCACTCCCTACCATACTTGGACAAATTCGTAGTTGATATTTACTTTAACACTGCTTGTAGCTCCTGTTTTCTCATCTTTAATGTCCATTCTAACATGATTTGGTAGGTTTGTAAATAAGTCTACCAAAACCATCACCTTAGCAGATCTTGGACGTGTTTTATTGATAGTGACCATGTCCAGATATAGAGTACATACTGTTGATGCTTATGAAAACAACTCCGTTGCATAATAGGAAGACAACAAATTGGGGAAAGTGATCCCAAGTCATTGCTTTCGTGGTCTCTTCCTCCATTTTGAATCAAGAATCGCAAATCAAAGGCCTCATCTGATAGGAACTTCTATCCGTTGATTTGAGACAATTAAAGGCCGCCTTTGAGGTAATATTGATGAAGTCCTCCGTTAATGATAACCTAATCAATATATGTTAAATTTTGAATAATGCTAATTAGCAATCACTCTAAATGCTTCTGCACTGTGTACTACAAAGTATAAGAAAACTTCCCACAAGAGTGTGTGGAGGATTTTCTACGATGTCTACGGCTGCAACTTCACATCCAGACCATTTAATGTGCAGTTCACCAAGCTAAACAATGATAGGCCTAAATGGAATCTTAGACAAACTTCTAGGGCATTGCATCTAACCACTCACCGTTTGTGGTTTAAGAAGATTGGCACAGCTTAACGCTGGTGTATTAATGACTGTTGGGGTTGCAAGGTTGGTACGAGTTGATAATACAAGTGGTGCTAAAGGAAACTGGCCAGCCATTGTTGTTGATGGGTGATAAGTGACCGGAGGGGTCATTATAGTATATTTCCGGTGGAAGAAGGGTTAGGTTTTAGTGATTGCATGAAGAGAGGGAAAAGAGCATTCAAAAAACCAGCTCCATTTCTTCATAAACGATTTGACACATCAAAAGTCAAATTACCCTCCCAGAATCATCTACACCAATGATTAAAAAAAGTTAAGCGAAGCCCTTGATAATAGTTACAAGAAATTACTCCAACATCAAACACACAACCACATAAGCAGACATGCGTATATCTTGCTCATAGAGAGCAATTACATCAAGGAAATTGTTTAGCTTATGGGATTAATAATTACTAGTATGAACTTTTATTAACACGAAACCCAGAATAAGATTGTCCAATATCAAGGCAAAAATTGTCAGACATTACAGTCAGCTTGACTAACATTCACATAATGAGCCTCTCCAGGGAGAAGCAACTTCTGTATTGATAAAATTCAATCATCAACTTTTCCCACTGCCGATGCATAGCTTACGCTGCTGTCCCTCATAGATTTGCACTGGCTCGATTGTTCATACCGAAGGAATCGAATCTTTATCTTAGTCAATGAGTTTTTCAACATCTACATGAATGAAAATAAAAGTTACAGACAAGAGGATAACATAATTAGTGAACCAGAAGATATAATAAAGCAACACCCCAATTTAACCTGACAGAGACAGGTAAGTTAAGAAGCTTACTGAAACATAAGTAACCCTGGAAAAAGGTTTTATGCACAACCACATAGAAAATAGAGAAGGCAACACCTTTCAGAAAGAGAATTTGTCAAAAAGAGAGGAGAATTACGTGGAGAAAAACGCTGATTGGATGGCGTCCACAAATGGTGTTGTCCGTCTCTGACAGGTACTCTTTGAATGCATCTGGATCTCCTGTTTCTATAATATCCATACCCATTTTATCCAAGGCCTCAATAGATTTGTAAATAGCTCCATGGCTTTTGTCATAATGCATGTAGTTGAACCTATGAATAGAAGCCCAATTGATGTAAAGAACGACACTAAGGAATATGCATATCAAGTAGAATCCATCAGCAGACTAAGAAAGATTACAGTGCAGACTCATATCCTTTTTGTATACCTTGATAGTCCATCGATAAGCCATTATTAAGATTTATCAGATACATGCAGTTACCATCTTTTTTAGAAGCAAGAATTGAAATGCGTCTTAGATGACACAAAGCTTTATGTCAACCAGGATGGATAAATAAATTCATATTCCTTTTATTGCAGCTATTTTCTCTATAAATAATTGTTCTGTTTTCCTGTTTGGTTATCAACAAGATACAAGAAAGTAGGCCTATGGCAACAGAATTTTTTTGCAATTGTTATGGTCGTTGCATAATAGTCTTGGTCCTATTGAGACACTTTTACCAGTAAACAGTTGTATTAATTTTAGAACCACTGTAATAGGGTTACTTATTGCAATGCTTATCACCAGTGTTGCAATAGATACAACAGTGACAACGCTTCATTTGGTAAAAATACTAATGCGATGCTTATTGGTTCCCTTCTTATTTTTACCCCACCTAATTTCACTAACTTGGCCCACAAGCTTCAAGTGATTCTCCTATTTTCTATCTATACCCTTATAGCTTCAAACCCATTGACACAACACTTCCAGAGGCAATTGGAGCTTGTTCTCCAAGATGGCCTCTTATTCGAGCCAAGATGAAAATACCATGGATTGGTAGAAATTACTAAATAAAAAGAGAAAATGGAGTTTGGTGAGCAATGGTTTCTCTCCAGTGGTTTCCGATTCATCCGCCGTGCATACTATACTTGTCAATAAATCCAACTAGGATAAAACCATGATTCGTGATTCTCACAAGCTCATGGGCACCAGTGGCGAAGCCAGCGACATGTATTAAATTATTCATTTAACTTTATTTAGGTCCATGTAATTCTTTCTGTGGAGTTCCAATATTTTGGAGATTTTTTCGATGATAATTTTTATGTCCATTTCACTGAGTATATACAGAAGGATATGGGTCTATATCAGTTCCATGATGAATCCCTTTGACAAATGTTGTTGCTTCAAACTTTTCCAGAGGATAAGTTTATTTGCATTTTGAAAGGTGCTACCTTTAATATCTAGGTTTTAACAAGTACTGCTGATTTCTTCTGCAAATAAGCCAGCATATTTCTCTTTCATAAATTTTGCAATATTTACTTTCATTTAATAAACCATTTAACTTAAATTTGTAATATTTCCCATCTGGTATTAGAAGTAATTTATTGTCTAATATAATAGAGTGTAGAATTTCTTTATGTTTTGTCCTCCAAAGAAATTCAGATTGTACGTCGTAAGCTGATTCAAAGGTAAAGGATAGTCATTTGTGTCAATTTCTTGGTATGAGGAGTGTAATAGTGAATACGAGGTAACTATTATTATAGTTCTGTCAAGATAAATGATCAGTGATGATATTTTGAGAGGAAAATGTTGTCCATAATTGAATTTGTTTAAGACTTCTGTATATGTGGCTTTAGTATTGCCTATATTTGGTCTTGTTAAAAAATGATGTATCTTTTAGTTGTACGTTGGCTTGGGGCTTCACTTGCTAGTATATGGTGGATGATTATAATGTGTTCTATACTGACAGTTGCTAATGGTAGAGTTGTTGATCCACATATAATCAACTACCTGTTAACATCTTTCTTATTTTTTCAAAATTTGACAGGAATCTATGCAAAATCGGTGATAATAATGTTGTTCTCCTCAATTTTTTTAATTCAAAATAGTATGTTGGAGTTGGTGTCACTTGTTATGTCATCTGGACATGGAGAGGCTTCACTTGAAAAGGTAATACCGTAACTACAATAATGCACAACTTATGTGAATAGATGTTATTTTTAATAAAATTCTACTTCTACAGAGTTGCCTTCTTTACTTTCTGCTTTCTTCCAGGGACTTTATAAAGTTGGCATTCTGCAATAGTTAGAATGCTGGTTGACTAGATAAAAGATAAGGCTACATACATGTGTTGGTTTTCTTGTGTATGACGTGGAGTCAGAGAGAGCAAGTCTAGTGTGCGGTATCCTGTTTTAAGGTCCTTATAAGATTTGATACCTAAACAATATCATTCTTTCTTACAGATATGTGGTTTCTACTTTACAAAATTACTTTCGCTCATGCCAGAAAGTTGACTTCCCCAATTTGTTTGTGGTTGAGGCTAAATTGTTGCGGATCTAATGCTGGTTTTCTAATGATGACTTGTGCACACTTGTTTGTGATTGAGACTAATTTGTTATGGACCAAATGCTATCAACTCTACCTTGATCACCTCCCAACAGTGTATGAAGAAGGCCATAGAGAATCCATCTGGTCCAGGTGCTTTGTCACCTGCACAAGCAAACAACAATCTTTGATCTCCTGTTCTTCAAACTGGCTCTGTAGAAGTGAGTTCTCTTCCTCATTCATAGCTTGTTCTCATGGACTAAATTGTGGCCTCCAATGCTCAGTTTCTGTAGAGATTTTGGTAGAAGCCTACAATCTCTTCTTTAATCACACCACTGGATCAGATACCCTAACCCCATTGACCAGTAAGCTATAAATGCTGTTGCATCTCTTATGACAATTAGCTGTTTTTTGGAAGAACTTTGTTTTTTTGTCACCCTCCTTTAACCACAAAGCCCAGATCTTTGCCTCCATGCCACTTCCTCCCTCTTTAAAACTTCTTCAAATTCTACAGTTAGGACAGCTCTCCAATAAGATTCATCATCAGACAAGCTGCTCTGGTCCTGTATCACAATCCAACTCAAATAGTTGATTTAGGATGCTCTGTTTCTGAAGTCCCAAGTTTCCTTGGACAGATTTGCTCCACTCTTTCAGTTTCCTTTTGAGGGCTTTCAACTTGCAAGCTAGGATGTAGTCAGGTCTGCCTACAACAGCTACAGCATCCCACCATCTTATTGTTCATTTAGTCCCTTTCTAGTGACAAAAAGAATCATGCTAATTATACTACTGACATAATGTTAGACCTGCTGTTACTAAGGTCTATAAACGCAGGAAGACATATAAAAATAAGGCCTAAATATTACTGCTTTATTTAGTTATTACTATGTGTGTATTTTTAGCAATTACATCGAAGTTAAGATAGTTATTTAATGTTGTACAGGTAGTTCATTCTGTAGGGATTTGGTTTTTGAAAGATAAACTAGAGGATAAGGTTCCTCGAAATACCTTGGTTGTTGGAGGAATTATCATTTCAGATCTTGTTTGTATATTTGTAAACTTGTTCTATTTGTTGGTGAAAATAAATAACAGTGTAGTGTGTTGTTATCTTTGTATTGTGTTTGAATATTTACAGCATATGGTTGGAGATTTTATGGGTTCCTAACAAATTTTGGTATCAGAGCCTTCATGGTTTCAACCAGAATGGTAGGGAGGATTGAAGGGTTAGAGAAGACAATGAACGAAGTACAAGAAGAGATAGGTTCACTACGTGATTATTTGGGGCAGTTACGAGACTGGATGCAAAAGAAAGATGAATGTGATGCTGAAATTCTTCAATGTGTGAAAGGAAAATCAGCAATTCAGGCAGATCCAATTATGGATACAAATGTGATGGCAGAGAACAGCAACAATCACAGAGGTGATGGAGTTTGCAAAGAAGTTCGGCCACAATTTCGTGATGAAATGTGTCCTAGAAGACTGGAATTGCCCCTATTCTCTGGTGATAATCCATATGGGTGGCTTAACAGAGCAAAGCGTTATTTTCATTTTAATGGCATTGACGATAAGGATAAATTGGAGGCAACTGTTGTTTGCCTTGAAGGAAGAGCCCTAAATTGGTTCCAATGGT
>JBCEWC010015850.1:0-13482 GCA_038996855.1 Solanum aculeatissimum
AAACTTAAAAATCAAATTTAAAGAGGAGGGTTCTTGGGTCTTCAAGGATGAAAGGGGATCCTTGAATCAACACCCACGTACCTTGATTTTACCAAAGGAATTTTAAAGTCAAACTTAGTCAAGGTCGTCTTCCTCAATTCCTTCAAGTTTTCTTCAATGGAGGCTAAGAGGATTTTAGAATTTTCAAAGTGAATGGAGGAGTCTTGGAATAGATGAATGAGGGTTTGGGTCTTGATCTAGGGGTTTAAGAGACTTTAGGATACCTAAAAGGGGCCTAGGGATTAATTAAATTATGAAAATACCATTAATGAATTGGACCATTAAACTGAACACAGTGTCACATGGCTGCTACAGTGCCCATCAAAGTGACTCACTGGCCATCAACTCAACCATCAAACTTGCCTTAGCCAAATTTTCAACACGAACTCTCGGAGGACTTTCTGGACCACTTGATGAGGGGTTTCACGGGCCGTGTGGCTTCACACGGACTGTGTACTAGTACATGAATCCATACTTGTTCCATAAAACCATCCCACAACACGAACAAGCTACTGCCCCACCAGATGGACTGTTTCACGGACCATTCAAAGGCTCCTGGACCGTGGGGTGGTCCGTGAGTCATGAATTGGATTTTGGGGTGGGTCCTGGCCACCCCCATCTCACTGGACCATGGGACGGACCCCCAAACGGACCGTGACAAGTTTCACTTACCGTGGTCCTTGCCTTGAGCCATTTTCAGGGCCTATCTCCAATGTCTTCTGAATTTCAGGTAGTTCCACTCTTTTGGCCATAACATCCTCATACGAACTCCGAATCAAGTGAAACTAGTTGTATTGCGAAGATAATTCAAAGAGATTCAATTGTATATGTAGTATCCCACACGATTCAACCCACATCAAAAGTTATGCTATTTCAAAGCTTACTGCTCAAATGGCCTCTCTAGGCTCCAAAATGATCCATTTTGCGTTCAGCCACTTAAATTCAACCCGGGGATACCAAAATTCAAACATGACCAGTATAACACCATACAAGACCAACCATAAGAGGTTTCAAAAAATTTCAGGTCGTTACAACACCGAATTGCAATGGAGATGTACTTTTAGCTATTTTTTATGCTTTTTTTTTCAGTTTGCCTTGTTTTGCACTCAATTGCTCTTGACTCCTTCTTGATCACCAAACCTATCATTTGACACCAAATTAAGTTAGTTTCCAAGGTAAAATAATACATTGAGGACTATATTATGCCCTATTTAAGCCCAAATATGAGTCCATATCATGGACTTATTATTACCCTTCATTAAAAGATTATTCTTTAGATAAAATCGTCTTTTCACCATTTTTTTCAATTATTATATTATATAATAATATCAAATATTAAATATAATAAACATAGTAAAAATTAAAGGAGAAGATTTTCTTAGTTATGTTTAAATTCCTACACAAAGAATCCTTTTTCAATTAAAATAGACTTGATCCAGAAAGAAAATAGTAAAAAAAAAATTCAAAGAATAATAAAGAAAATCTATAAAAATGTCCAGAACAAAAAAAAGTCCCAAAAAAGTTTTAAAATCGTCTAAAAGAATAGGCAAAACTTCCAAATATTGACTTGATCCAAAAAGAAAATAGTAAAAAAAAAAATCAAAATAATAAAAAATGGCTTTGCTTTTTTTTTTTCCTTTTCTTTTTAAAGAAACATCCCAAAACTAAAAACAAATAAAAAAGGTCTAAAAACTGTCCAAAAAAAAGGCAAAAAAAAAATGAAAAATGTCAAAATTGTCTACTAACGATTTACCTAATATTTAGGATTGAAACAAACTAACACAAGAAACATAAAATTCTACAATTTAATACTAATTTAGATAATAACACTTAAACACATATTACCTATATAAAGAGTAAATTTATATTTACGTCAAAGTAAAATACTTATACACTGATAGGTTTAGAGGTAATAATATTTTTTCTCTCTTTCATTATATTATATTATTCCGTAATTTATATCCATGTTGATAATTTTTCTGCATTTTTATCGGCTTCAATTTTTGTTTGTATGTATGCATGCATGCTTAGAAGGAATACTTGTGCCTGGGATGTGAGGGCACTAAGCCACATGGATAGTTCAATGTGCTCATCAACACTTGACCCTGAGATGTGGATCATCAAAGGCACATTAGCATGGCGTACTCCTCCTGTTCGTACCGAGGTTTGAAATATAAAAATTGAAGGAACTTTCATAATACACTCTACAATCCCTACCAAAGGAACTATAAATTGATATTCAATATAAATTATGGCATTCAAGTATATGACCCAAGTTATTAAAACTACTATGTTCGTTCTCTTGGTAAAAGTCTAAAAAAGAAGAAATTAAATAGTAAGTAAATATTTTATTATTTAAATTATATTGTAATAGAAAATATGAATGTATTAATTATATTTCATATCGAGGTAGATAAGAGGTGGACATGAATTTAAAAATCAATGCTAAATTAAGATATTTTGTCCCTTGAACACTAGAAGAACATGAAATTATCAACATGAGTTATGGTGGAGTGGTGAGGCTGCTTCATTCTTAATCACAGGTCTCGGGTTCGAGCTTTGCGTATGGAGAGAATTTTTTTGGTAGTTCTATCCCTAAATGCGTCCTATAGTGTGTGCGATTCAAATTTAGTTGGAGCTCCAATGCAGAAACTGAATACCAGATGAGGAAAAAAAAGACATAGAATCAGAAGTACATTCATTTTTTTGTGACTGTTATTGTCAAATAGAATGAAGTTGATTTGTATCATGTGATAGAAATAAAAAAAGTGACGTACTTATAAACTGGATGATATTAGATATTAATATTTACTATAACTATTTATAGTTGTGTGTTCGATGATATAAGTTATACACATAATAATTTATTTATTTATTTCTATACTTTTTATTAATTGACATGGTATATATGTGCGAAACACGTACACTTGGTGGTAATAGACTTGAGCCTTGGGGTTTGCTCCCTTTCAAGGTCTCAAGTTCGAAATTCACTGGGTGCAAATAATTTTTGAGGGCCATCGAACTGGGTAAAAATCTGAATTAATTGTGGTGTACTTGCGGAAAACTCCTTGTCGAGCGCCTATGCATCCCTGAGATTAGTCAGGGTTCTAAGAGATTCAGACACCCGGTGCAAATAAAAAAACTAGTATTTTATATATGAACGAATGAATAAGAGGAAAAAATTCTTGTAAGTTCTCTAAGTAGTAGAAGATGAGAGGACTTACGTAAAACAAAAAAAATAATATATGGATAATTTTATTTAATAAGTACATTAACCACATTTTTTTATGGACAAAAATAAAATAAGGATGAGTATGACCAAAGAACTTATGTAAAATCTCTAATATAATTGTGTATAAGAATTACCTCAAATTACTATCACTAATCAATATATATTAAATTTGGACCTAAATAAAGTGATGTGATACTTCTCTATAACTATTATTTTTATTTTTTTAATCATTTTTACTTTCACTTATTAAAAAAAATTAAAATCTATTAATTCATTTTATATGTCACGACCCAAGCTAGGCAATAGGCATGTCATGACGATTGGAACCCCAAAGGACCCCAACCAAGCAATCTTAGAGTATCATCAAACACTCATAAGGTAATAAAAATGTCAATCACAAGATATACAGGAAAAGGGGTATGGGCCTCATATTAACATCACAAGAAAGAAACAACTTAAACCAAAAAAGAGATAGATGATAAACTCTTTACACACCATCTAATCATGCCTCTAAACATAGCATAGGCGGGGCTATGGACATATTCATAGATCACCCTCTAAAGTAATAAAGTGACATAGTATCACAATCCAAGCTAGACCCTAGGTGTAACACAACGAATGAGATCCCCGAAGGAACCCCCAAACTAGCCTTCTTAACATATCATAAGCATTCAGGGATAATAAGAGAAGATACATAAGTGAAAGCTGAGACATAATCATATAATAAGAGAAGATACATAAGTGAAAGTTGAGACATAATCATAAACTGTGGCATGAGAGTGATAAGAGGTAAATAAGTCATAAGAGTCATACATCATGTCTAACAAATCTCTAAATCATAAAATAGGCGGGGACTAAGAAATGTCCCTAGCTGTCATGACCTAAGCTAAGGCCTAGTTGTAACACGACGAATGAAGGACCCAAAGGCACCTCACCCAAGCCTCTTAGCATTCATATGTATTTGACCATAATAAAGCAAAATTTACAATGGATAATGAGACTAAGGGATATTCATCATAAAATCATGGAATAAAATCAAATTAAACTTCATATACTTTGTCCAAATATACCATCTAGAAATAAAGAATTGGCAGGAGCTAAGACATGTTCAAAGCTTACTCTTAAGAATATGTAGCAAAAGAAATAAAACATAGAAAATAAAAGTCCCAAAATTATAAGCTTGAATGAAAATGGGTGTTATCCCTAAACTAGAGGACTCATCAAAACTACTAGTCCTCAACCGCTCAAAGATCTAGTCACGTGTTGGATAAGAAGGAATGTTGGTCCCTACATGGTGATTTCATGTAGGCAAAATATGTATTAGTACTTTGAAATTTTCTAAGTAGGTGAGATGCAAATGCAACACATAAAATTGAAATGTCACCATACCTAAAATTATAATGTCATTATGCATAAAATTGTAATATTATTATAAGCAATATGCATAGTCATAGTCAAGAGAAAGCTCAATATGTAATGAATGATCAATGCATCATGTGAAACATGCTTTGAAGTAACATAAACATCATATACATAACTATGTGGGAGGAGATCATAACCGACATTTAAGACCATGCGAGCTACTACATAGAATTCAATATAACTCTCTACGTTGGCATGGGGAGACCACTTGTCAAGTGGAACTCCGTCAATTTATGTATGCACATATTAACTTTAACTTTGCTATTGTGAATCCACTAGTCTTAGCCTACAAGGGCTCCTATGGTGCCACATAGTTAATGAGAAAAGATGTTGATACTCAGGTTCTCTTACCGAATCCCACCTCAATGCCCCTCTCAAGTCAAGTACCATGAAATACTTTAAAATACTTTCATAATCACTCATTCATAAGTTTGAAAACATAAGCATCATCATATAGGAATAACTCATTAACTTAGGAATCCACTCAAGTGAGAAATGTCCTTTCACATGAGGGTCCATCTTTGGTGAGAATTATCCTTTAACCATCTTAAAAATCATAAAAGTACATCTTAACCACTTTACAAACTTTCATTAACATCAATTGGAAAGCCCTTCTCATTAATAGTATACTTCATATAGGAACTTAGCTTAAAACTTAGTGGGCTCATGCAAGAAAACTTAAAAACATGCAATTCAAAAGTATTATATAGTAACATGGTGAAATTCATCAATTGAAAACCATTCCTAAATAGCCCACTCATTACATTTAAAACCCTAGATAGAGTCATCATAAAATTCATCTTTAAAACTATCATAGGTCATAGTATCTCATAGCATTGTATCAATATATCTCATATGCTTGTAAATCCATCTAAATTTCCTCATTTAAAGAGAACTCATGAAACCCATAAAAATCTTATAACTTTAAGAAAAGGTAAATTACAAGATTGTTGGACTTTGTGAATGAAAGAAATCAACAAATCAAACCAACATACCTTACCTATGAATTGATGAGGATATTTGAAATGAAAGCAAGAAAACCCAAAACCCTAGTTTGAGCCTTCACTTGACACCTTGGGAGAACTTTGAGAGTGTTTAAGAGGTCTTGCACTTAGGTTAATTTGGAAATGAACTGAAATGGAAAGGGTTTGAGTAGTGTAAGGCTGATAAGGAGTCATTTAGAATAAAAAAAGATGTAGTTTTGGGCTTAGTGTATGGAGAAAGGTAAAAAATATCCTTTATTAAAAAATTATCAGATCCATACCATGACCCTCATTCATGGATCGTAAATAGGGGATCTCATCCTGCTACATTTTGAACCCTTAGAAAGAGTCTCTGCAACTCAATCTATAAGCTCATTTTACGGCTCATAGATTGGTTTATGGGTCATAGACCCTTCCGTAAAACAACCCAACACTTAGAAGAATTTCTAATTTAGGTCCCCAAACTATGAGTCCTTTTTACGACTCATGAAAGCAACTACAACTCGTCCTGTTTGATCGTAGACCATGATTCAGAAGCCTTATTTTGATCAACCCAGACCCCAATTTATGAGTCTCCTTTTTACAGTCCATAGTTCCATTTATGGGTCATAAATACCCCTCGTAGATCGTTCTCATATTTAGAAAATTTTCCATCTTGACTGTCCCTTTCCACGAGTCTTGTCTATGACCCGTGGTTTGAACCAAGAGCCGTAAATGAGGCATGTACTTTGGTCTAAAATTTTTCAGTTAGCACTTTTTATAAATGTTCTGACTTCCTAACTTACTGGACGATATAATATCTCCTCCTTGGGAACATTCATTCTCGAATATGCTATACATAAGCTCTAAGAAAATAAGAAATTATCTAATAGCTCAACATGAATACAAAATGTAACTTAAACATCTTTTTCATAAAATTTTCAAACTCATGCTTTAAATATCATTCAAAAATAGTCCCATGAACATCTAAATATGCATAAACGACATGAAAATTAAGATGCTAGAAATTTGAGGTTATTGAGAAAGATTAACTTAATACCTTAAACTTGAGTAAAGTGAAAGAGATAAGAGAATTGTTTCTTCATATCAACTTCCGCCTCTCATGGTACACTATCGACTTGTTGATTTCATGAAAGAACCTTGATAGATGCAACTTCTTTGTTTCTCAACCTCTACACTTTTCGATCTAGAATCTCAACCTAAATCTCTTTATAGGTCAAATTTTCTTCCACACTCATATCTTCCAAAGGCACTATAAATTTGGATTATCGGCAAACTTTCTCAATATCGACACATGGATCGCCGAGTGAATCATATTCATCTTTAATGGCAACTCCAATTCATAAGCTACCTTGCCAACCCTCCTAATAATTTATAAGGCCCTACATACTTAGGGCTCAATTTTACTTTCTTGCTAAACTGGACCATACATTTCATGGGTAAAACCTTTAAATAAACCTAATCATTGAAATTGAACTCAAGGTCCCTTCTCTTAACATCAAAATATGAACTTTGACAACTTTAAGTTGTCTTCAACTTTTTTCTTATGATTCTCACTTTCTCCATAGCATACATAACCAAGTTAGGTCCTATCAAGGCAATTTCACTAACTTTGAACTAGCCCACTAGAGATTTACATGTCTCCCATACAATGCCTCAAACAGTGTCATCTCGATGCTAGAGTGATAGTTATCGTTGTAAGAAAACTCAATAGGTGGTAAGTGGTCATCCCAAATCCCTTTGCACTCCAACACACAAGCCCTTAACATACCTTCAAGTGTTTGAATTGTCCACTTATCTTGCCCATCGATTTGAGAATGGAAAGTAGTACTCAACTTTACCTTAGTGTCAAGATCCTTTTGAAATAACCTCCAAAAGTGAGAGCTGAATTGAGCTCCATGATCGACATAATAGACAATATAACCCCATGCATTCTCACCAACTCCTAGATATAAAACTTTAGCATAATCTTCAGCACAATAGGTTGTCTTGATCAGTAGGAAGTAAGTCAACTTTGTTATTCTATCAACTATCAACCAAATGGTGTCAAAATGCCTCTTAGTCTTAGTAAAACAAACCAATAAATCCATGTTGATCTCTTCCCACTTTCAAGAGGGGATTTCAATATCTTAGGCCAAGCCACCCGGTCTTTGATGCTCAACTTTGATTGATAATTGAGGCATTCAGCTATAAACCTTGTAATGTCATTCTTTATGTCGCTCCACCAATACACCTCTCTTAGTTCCATATATATCTTAGTGGAACCGGGAGAAATAAAATTGGCTGAATTATGAGCCTTTTAAAAATCAAAGTTCTCAACCCATCCACATCTGGTACACATAATCTACCTTGGTAATGAAGTAATCTATCTCTCCCTTGAGAGAAAACCTCCACTTTACCTTCCTTCACCAATGTCTTAAATTTAAGCAAAGTGGGATCAAGAACTTGCTTGGATTTAACATCTACAATAAATAAAGATTCAAAAATATTTAACACCATCATATCACAATTTTTGACATCATTCAATGTAACCCCCAATCTATCCAACCTATGAACTTCCCTTGCCAACTCTTTTTTCCCATCATCGAGGTAAAATGAGCTACCCATAAACACTCTACTAAGTGTGTCGGCTACTATATTAGCATTACCCAGATGGTACTTCACACTCATGTCTTAGTCTTTAAGAAACTCTAGCCATATTATTTGTATTAAGTTGAGGTCTCTTTGAGTGAACATATTGGAGGATCTTGTGATCGGTGAAGATATCTACATGAACCCCATACAAGTAATGACACCAAATCTTCAATGCAAATATCACGATCGCAAGTTCAAGATCGTGTGTTGGGTAGTACCTTTCATGCACCTTTAATTGCCTTGAAGCATAGACAATCACCTTTCCATGTTGCATCAACACACATCCAAAACCAACCCGTGAGGCATCATAATACACCACAAATCCTTCGATACCATCCAACAAAGTCAAGATCAGAGTCAAAGTTCATCGATCCTTCAAGGTTTGGAAACTTTTTTCACACTTATTTGTCCACATGAACTTTTCCTTTTTTTGAGTCAACTTTGTCAATGGTGAAAAAATGGAGGAGAAATCTTCAATAAATTTCCTATAATACCTGGCTAGATCCAAAAAGTTTCTAATGCCCGAAGGAGTCAATGTTCTAGGCCAATTATTCACCGCTTCTATCTTCTTAGGATTGACCATTATTCCTTCATCGCACACTAATTGCCCAAGAAATACCACCACTTCCAACCAAAATTCACATTTACTAAACTTGGAAAATAATTGACTCTCCCTCAAGGTTTAAAGTACATTTCTTAAATGATTTATGTGCTCTTCCCTACTCTATGAGTATACCAAAATGTCATCTATGAAGACAACCACAAAAGCATCAAGATAGAGATTGATTACTTCATTCATTAGATCCATAAATATTGTTGGTGCATTAGTCAAACCAAATAACATCATCAAAAATTCAAATTGGCAATACCTTATCTGTAGAGTCATTTTGGGAATATCACACTCCCTCATCGTAGTTGATGGTAACCAAATCGAAGACCAATCTTGGAGGAGTGTCTATCTCCTTGAAATTGGTCAAACAAGTCATTTATTCTTGGAAGAAGATGTTTGTTCTTTATTGTCACCTTGTTCAATTGCTAGTAGTCTATGCTTATTTGGAGTGACACATCTTTCTTTCTTATAAACAACACTGAAGCACCCTATAGAGACTTATTTGGCCTAATAAAATCCTTCTCCAACAAGTCCTTCAATTATTCCTTCAATTCTTTTAACTTCATGGGACCATGTAGTAAGGAGGAATGGAGATAAGTAGGGTATCGGAAAGAAGGTCTATGCCAAAATCTATTTTCCTTTCGAGAGAAACATTAGAAAATTCTTCGGGAGGAACATCAGAAAATTCTTCGAGAAAGACATCAAGGAATTCATTGACAACACTAATCGATACAAGAGATGGAACCTTGGAAGTGGCATCCCTAACTTTCACTAGGTGATAGATACACCTCTTGTAAATCATTTTATAGGATTTAAGATAGGAAAAAAATCGACCCTTACATATCGAACTACTACCCTTCCACTCCAGAATGGACTCATATGGGAATTGGAATTTGACCTTACGAGTTTGAAAATCTATAGAAGTAAGAAGACATAAAAACAATTCATTCCAAGAATGACATCAAATCTAACATGGAGAGTCCTAATAAATCATAAGAGACAACTTTATGCAAGATAAACGTGGGGCAACTTCCATTGACTCATTTAGCAACAACTAACTAAGACTTCGGGACATACATTGAATTTATTTACAAGAAAAAGATTTACAAAAGACAAATTGGTTCCTGAATCTAACAACGCATACATGTCAAATTGTAAACTTTCAATATACCGGTAATAACATCCAAAGTCTTCCACTTATTGTTGAGAAAGCAAAGCATAAAATTGATTGCTCCTTGGAGCACCTCCTTGAGTTTGACCATCTTGGTCTTGAGGCCTAGCCCCCTCACTTTTACACTCCCTAGAATGATGATTGGGCTTACCATAATTGAAGCATACATTGGAGCCGACTAGACATTCTCGTTTGTGGGGCTTTCCACATTTTTCATAATTTGGAGAGGCTTGAGCTCTAAAAGCTTTATGTGACTTGGGGTTGGACCTCTTGTCCTTCTTGAACTTTGGAGGAGGAGCATTGGTCAAATCTTGGCCCACTTGAATTTAGCCACCATGACACTTGTCATGTCTACCAACTCTTTGAGTGAGAAATATCCACTACCATCAACCCGATCCCTCTTGAAGTCCCTAGTACATTCTTTCAAATTTTCCTCCTCTATTTGGACTGCATAGGTCATGACGCGGGAGATATCCATCTCCTTTACTAGCATGGAGCTTCTCCACTCCTTGGATACCAACTCTGATACCCCAAAAATGAGTTTGTTCATCTTTGCCATTGGGTCAACAACCATGAATGGTGCATATTTGAGAGAATACTCCCTCACACTCATGTTGCCTTGGTAGAGATTGTTGAACTCTTGCACCTTGGCCTCCTTTAACTCAAATGAAAAGAACCAGTCTAATAAGGCACCCTTAAACTCTTTCCATGTAATTGGGCCCGTTTCATCACCCTTTTTTTCTTCTCATTGGCCATACCAAACTTTGGCGATGCCCTTAAGTTGATAGACCACAAGATCGATGTTTTCTTTTGGTCATGACGATCACAATCCGATGGGCCTCATCAATGAACTCTAATGAATCCTCATCAACCTTTGAACCATGATACTCGGGCGGGTTCATCCTTATAAAATCTTGGATCCTAGTTGCCACGTAGGTACATGAGGAGGAATGACAACCTCCTGGTTAGCTAGGACTTGGGCCAATATGGTGAAGGTAGCACAAAATTCTTCATGAGAGACTTCATCTTCTTGTGTCATGGAAGGGGCATGATCCTCAATCAAATCCCTTGGTGGAGGAACTCTTCTTAGTGGCATAATATATATGTAACACCTACCAAGTGCCTTAAGATACCTTAGTAAGAGATGCCTTGCATAACATATCATTCATATATTTTTTTTGCAAATTCGAGACCATATTCTTGATCTAGAGGTAAAATTGTGTGGAAAAATAGCCTCATTCAATTTTTAAGACAACTATATCAAAAAATAGTTTTTTGCACTTTCCAAGAGGGTTCACGACCTCTTCACATCATAGAGAGGGTCCGTTTTAGTGTAAAAATGACCGAGACTCACCGTAGAGCCAAAACAGGGGAAAATTGAATTTCACGCAAAAAAGAACTACACCAGAACAAGTCAACGTCGCGGTCCTATTTTACCAAAGTACAATTTTGTTTAAAAAAAATCCAGATTTAAATAAGGGAAATTGGGACAAATCCTTGAACCCTTATATGCGGGAATACTAAAAAATTCAACCATTTTTAGGCCTATTTCACTCCTTAAAACTCATAAAATCCTCTCAAAACTCTCCAACTTTTCTCTTCCAAATTTTCCCAAGTTTCTAGGGTTTCAAGACTCTCCCTTTAAGGACCAAGCTTCAAGGTGACTTCAAGATTATCTTGTCTTCTTCAAGCACATTAAGGTATGTGGGTTTCTTCATACATAGGTCCTTTCACCCATGGAGTCCAAAACCTTTTCCAAATTCAATCATTTGATTTTAAGACTTATTTCTTTATGGGTACTTCCTATTATCCTTTATATGAATGATTTGAGTTGGAAATTGTCAATTATAGATTTGAATATGCATGAACTCCTATCAAGGGTTGATCTATGAACTATTTAATGACATTTAAGCTATGCATGTTATGACACTATGAAATGCTATGAATATTTACGGATTATGAGGTGAGTTTCATGATACCCTAACTAAGGGTTTCTCTATGATGGTGGTGGGTTTCTTGAATGGTTTCCAAATGATCATGTTTTACTTCATTCATGTTCAATACTCTTGAATTTCATAATTTTAAGTCCTTATGCATAAACCTACCGTGTTTTGGAACTAAGATTTATGGTGAAACATCTTATGTTGATGAAAGACTTTATTACAAGTTATTCAAGTCATGAATGTTATGAATGACTAAGGGCTATATAGTATGTTATGAATCCATGGAAATGGTATGAAAATTATAACACCCTAGATATCATGTCAAGACCTGAGTCATTCTTCATACACATATAAGATTAATTTGGTGACTTCCAATGTAGTGAAATCAATTTTTAGGTATTAAAGGATGATTACATATGGTTTAGGGTCATAAGGCATCTCTTACATCGAGCCAAGACCAAAGGGTTCTAATTAGCTATGTTTCAGTGTGAATCCATATAAGGGTCAACTTCAAATGGTCATATCTTTTAGCACATAATGAATGAGATGACCCACTACCTACCAAATCGTAGGTATTTGAATTATCTTTCTAACTCATCCAATTTTGCCTTATTACGAGTTTGGCGTAAATAGTTATGACCATTTTACTGAAATCTATTTGGGCTGTCAAAAAGGGTGATGGTTAGTTTGACTACCAAATGCATTCAACGTACTGCTGAATTGGT
The DNA here is from genome assembly GCA_038996855.1 of Solanum aculeatissimum. Lineage (NCBI taxonomy): Eukaryota > Viridiplantae > Streptophyta > Magnoliopsida > Solanales > Solanaceae > Solanum > Solanum aculeatissimum. Next base: position 12,760 of record JBCEWC010015850.1, read on the forward strand.
CACTGAATCACTCCAACAAGTTTTAAAAACTGTCAAAAAGGGCGATCTGAAGGTCCCATTTGGCATACCGTTGAATGGTTCGGCGATGGGACCTATGGACCGCCAATTTTTCCATTGGGACACTTCAAAACATCTTTTTTTTACTCTTGATGATATTTATACTTTTCCAAGAAGGGGTTTCGACCCATTAAACTGACACACACTCTTGTAAGCCATTTGACCCTAATTCTCACCCAAAAATCCTCACCAAATCCTACACTCAATCTGAAGATTTTGAAGAATTTAAGTGAAGCACACAAGCCTTCCTCAAGTTTCCTTCTAGAAATCTCATGATTAAGGTATGTGGATCTTTCATTCATGGGTTCTTCCACCCATGGAGCCCCAAAACCTTTTCTACAAGTTACTCTAAGATTAATGGTCAATTTATTATGGGTATTTCTTATTACTTATAAGGACTCAGACTTTGGAAAACCTCATCGATGCAATATACACTGATCATCACAAGTCTCCCTCATATTTCCACCAAAATTTGATACGCCCAAATTCACACCTCAATTGAGATTCAAAGCGGTCATTGACCAAATATAGAATCCAACTAGAGTTGGGGTCGATCCCACAGGGAATGCATGAATATACAGCTTAAAAGCACTTCGTTTAAATGTAATTCCTATTTCCAAAGTAACAAAGCATAAAGGAAAATGGGGGTTTGTTTGGAACTAAATG
>JBCEWC010015851.1:0-13480 GCA_038996855.1 Solanum aculeatissimum
ATATATTATTATTATTGTTGTTGTTATTATTATTATTATGTCGATATCATATTTTTAAATACATTATATATATATATATACACATTGTTTTATCAATTTTTAATCTAAAATAATAATTTTAATACGTTTAATATTTTCACGTAATACTTTTAGCACATAATTTTTTTAAAAGATTTTAATCCCTTTCTTTTCTCTTTCTCCCTCCGCGATGCAACACCACCCAAAAAATCCATACCGGCAGCCATCTTCCTCGCCTCACAGATACCACAATGGTCCCAACTCCGGTCAGATTAATCATAAAAATCAAGGTTATCGCTAAAAAATGAGATTTGGCGTTGGTATGCTTTTATTTTATTTTATTTTTATTTTTTTAAGTCGCAGTGAATTTTCTTGATTGTCATACTGTGAATTAGTGTGAAATTTTCTGATATGTTCAATTTGGCTCTTCATCACGTGATATTTTTGAGAATATGCTTTCGATTGTATAATATTAGTTCATATTTTCTTTCCTTTTTAGCCTCATTGGATGTCTTTGTTGATTATTTCCTGCCTTAAACAAATTTTAAATTTAGTTTGTTCGGATGCTAACATTTTGCGATCCTAATTGTATCAATTCTGATTGTCATACATATATCTATCTCTAGTAATTGGGAAAATGATCAAAAATTCCCTTGTACTATAAAAAAGAAGCAAAAATGCCCAAAGTATAAACTGAGGGCATTTTTGCTCCTTTTTTATAGTACAAGGGCATTTTTGACCCTTTTCCCCTAGTAATTAGTACAAAGGATATACTATTTCTATGGTTCAGTCCTTATTTGGTTCCATTTTCAGAGCTTTTGTTATGATAAATTTTGCTATAATTTAGTCTTGAATATGTGTATATTTGGGTTGAAATTTTTTTTGTACCCTGCGTTTTTTTCTTTCCTTAGATCTGTGTTATATTTTTGGAAAATTTTGACTGATTGCAAGATTAAATTGTTTATTGGCAGCTTTTTTGCGTATGGTAAAATCTTGTTAATTGATTTATTCCCTTATTTTAAGCGTAAATCATCTAATCGATTCCATTGCCTTTTTTACTGAATTCTTTTGTGTTATATAAAAAGGATTTTCTAATAATTCAAAGACAGAGGACACACAAAAAGAAAATTCCTTCTCTGCTTCAAAAACTCTCTTTTTCATTCCTCTTTTTCCAAGAAAAATAATTATTATTTTCTTTGCAACATTGTTCTATCAAGATCAAGTTTGAATTTTCAACTAGTTATTGGATTTAACTGGACAGTGTTTATCTTATTTGCATATATATTTTTGAATTGTTTATTTACTTAAACTATTATTTTATATAATGGTACTGCAAATTCGTTTTAAGTGTTACAAATTTTAATTTCTTGCAAAATGTAAGGACGAAAGAGTTCGCTGGGGACGGGGATGAATTCAGAAGGCTTTGAAGTTATTATTTATTTTTTTTACTCAATTATATTGTAATTTATTTTTAAACTGTGATGTAATAATATAATAGTAAAATTGGGAATTTAGTTAAAAGGGGGAGGGTTATGTATGTGCTAGTTGTTTCTTTTCCTTTCTTCCTTATTTGTTGTGTATGAACTAATTTGTTTACTAATTAGTTAAATTACGTTTAGGTTAAAAAAATATATTTTCTTCACAAACTCGCTAATGTATTTTGATTTCGGTCACACTCGGAAATTTTGGTCACTAATCTCTTCTAAATTAAGCCCTTTTTTTATATTGTGTTTTATGATTTATTTGCATACTCTTAAACATAATGTCACATAGAAATCATGCTCATATGATTTAATAAGATTTTTTAAAATAATGTTTAGCATGCTTACAATTTTGCCTACAAAATAATATTTATTATGCCGCTAGAAATCATGTCTATAGGAATTTGTTCAAATAAATGCAATAGAAATCATGTCTATAGGACTTAATTGAATTTTAACATATCATATAACTTAAATGTTGTAAATAAGCTTTTTAATATTTTATAATATTCTTTTCACATCTTAATAAATTTTAATATGGTAATATTTTTTAGAATCAAATCTTTTAAAGTAGTTTTAACATAATAATAAAAAATATTTGAATATTATTCATGATGAACGCACAAACTTAATAAATTTAAGATTTATCTCTTTTGCCCTTCTTATTTGTGTTTTCAAGCATGTTAGATGTGTTTGGAGGTTATTTGAGACTTTGCATGCTAATTGTTGTCCAAGTTATTTTGTTATGACGCTAGTTAATAGGAGTCCTAGATTCCATTTTAGTCTAGAACCACCAAAACTAGAAAAGTTCTATGCCTCTTGGACATTAGGAGAGGCGATAGGCACTTTAGAAATGATTAGATTTCTTCATTTTCTTTAGTGCGCCTTTAAGTTGAATAATAAAGCCAACTTAGGAGGGTAAGGGTATATAGGACCCTCGAATATGATGACTCAAACTCGAGTTTAATAGGACAAACATTGATTTTGTCTTTCGGCTTAAATAAGTCAAGGAGTTAAAAATGACAAAATCTAATTTTGTCTTTCGAAATAAAAGCCGAGTAAACCGATTCGAGTGGAAAATAAATTGCTTAGTTTAATTTTTCTCTCATTTGTTTGTTTTAATTTCAATTGTTTGGGGTAGATTAGTCCTTTAATTTATTTGTTTATTTACTTGTTTCAATTTTATCACTTGGGCATTTTTTAGGATATATCTTAAAGAAGAAACCTACTTACTTGTTTTCAATCCCCATATAATGCGAGATACGACCGGGATTCATATTTGTAGATCTCGAAGGTTCTTAACACCTTTCCTTCGAGGTAACTTGAACTCTTACCCGTTCTCTGGTAACTTGACCCTTAGCCTTAGTTTTTAGGTTAGAACGGTGTCCTAATGCACCTTAAACACATTTGGTGGTGACTCTTCATCACTTAAAAAATCCCAAAAAGAGTTGTTTGTCACGATGTCGTACAGATTCTCATTTTGTGAAAAGTGGGGCGCGACAGAATGACTACTCTACTGGGGATATTAGGTTCTTAACAATGCGTGTCTCTGTTTTATGTGGGTTTTATTTTTGCACTTGTTATTCTTTTCTTTTTTTAACTATATATGTTTTCCTTAATTGTTTTACTTGCTTTATTTGTTTTTATTATTATTTTTTTTGTCCTTACTAACTTGTTTTTTTCTTCCTTTCCCTACTCCCCTCTAACATCTCCCTTATCCCCTCTAACATCCCCTTCCTCTTTCTTCTCCCCTTCCTTATCCCCACTAATATGTGTGGCCTAGTATAGAGTTATCCACCCCAAAATTTAGGTGATACATACATAAATCTTAGGTATTTTGGCCTCATGGGGTCAATCTACAATAATTGTAGCTATCTTATTTAAGTCTAGAGAGTCCAATCACCCTGCAAGACGAAATATTGTATATTATGTGTCTATGTGATAATGATAAATCAATTCAAGCCTAAATATGTCAAATGAAATTTAGAACGTTTTTTTTGTGCAAATTTAAGATGGCCTTCCCAAACTTTCCTAACACTCAAATGATGGTGAATGTCAATCCTTAGCCTCTGGAGATGGTGGGAGGATATTAGGCAAGACCGTGCTAATGAAGTTGCCCGACTGGTTGGAGGACTGACCTTTCTTATTTTTGTTATCCCAGATCGATACTTGATCAAGACTTTGTTAAAGTTTTGGAATCCCATTAGGGCAGTCTTTAAGTTTGAACACTTCGAATTGACTCCGACTGTTGAGGAAATTAGGAATTTCACCGATCTGAGCTATTATGGAGAAAGTATGATCATACCTCACCAACTGACACCAAATAGATTTTTAAGATCCTTGGGACTAAAATTCAACCCAGGGTTAACCTGCCTCAATTTCAACTGGATTTCTCGAGATTTTTTGTATTCACATTTTGGCCACCAAGATGATTATAGAAGTTTTAGTGAAGAGATCTCTTGTTCAGCAGAAACGTGGGAAAGGTACCGTGTGAATACCTTCTGCCCATTAGAGCATCCTCAAATACGACCCCAGTCAGAACTGTGACACCCTCTCCTTTGCCCTTCTTCCACTGGTCAAACATAGTCTAGTAATACCTTTGAGCTAGTAGGTAGCCAACTCAATCCTATTAGCATCGGTCACATGCATCACCTGGAACACTTCTGTAGCTCATCAATATAGTTCTCAAGATCCTTATTAGGCATAGAGCCGGTGAACTCAGGAGGGTTCATTCTTAAGAACTCTCGAACCCTGGATGTATCTTATGCATCCTGTCGGTCTGCTGTCTATCTAGCACTTGGTGTTGTCACAGCCTGGGCCAAAGTTTGGATAGCTTGGCGAAGCTCAGCATTTGAGATGTCAGCCTGAGGTGGTTGTTTAGGGATGGCTTGGCCTATGGGTTAATCCTGATTCTAGGGCTCAGGTTGGTTCACATTTTGTCTAGCTGGGTGCCCTTTTCCTCTAACAACTCTTCTTGGAGGCATGGTCGTAATTCTGCAAATGTCTCGTAGCCTCCTGCTTATAAAGTATGGTACACAACACACCTATAAACAAAATTCTACTAGACACAACTTCATAGAGTCCCTAGGACACTTGAACTCTATGCTCTGATACCAAGTTTTTCACACCCCGGGAGGGTACCCTAGACGTAGCCAGTACTCAGAGACTATTACTAGTCCCCAAGTGTACCATTTGACCTCATCACGTCTATTCAAGCAATAAATAACACATCAACGGAAGACTTAAAGAAAATAGAAAGTGGGCAACCTCAATATATGAAGAATCAAATCAGGTAAAGGGGCTAGTATGAAAAGAACTAGCTCAAAATTAATATCCAATCAACAAATCGACTCTAGTCTATGAAGCCTCTATCAACTAGTCAATGGTGCTAATGAAAAGTTCATGGCTACCTCCAATCAAAAGAAAAGCAAATCTAAAGTCTATAATAATAAACATCACCCGAACTCAAGGAGGACTCACCAATCAACTTAAATAAGGAGAAGATCCTCAATGGAGTGCCTGTTGATGATCTTTAGCACCTGCCTCTGCATCATGAAAAGATACAGGCCCAAATGGGCGTCAGTATATGGAATATACTGGTATGTAAATAGCTGAGTGAAACAGATAAGGTAGAATAACAATAACTCAAAAATACTAAATCAAGATGTCAAAGGTCAATCTAATACAAGAGTGAAGAGTAGACAATGATCAACCAATACGATCTAAATCAATTCGATCCAATCAAGTCAAAATACTATCAGTATGAAACCTATCTGGGAGTTTCTCTTATTCGACTCAGTGATTGTACAACAATCTCATTAATGTTGCCACAACCGTTTAGTACTTGCCAGGGTAAAGAATGAATCAATCTGCAATGGATCAGATCAAATCAAACGAGTCCTCTATTCTTTCAGGGACCTATCAAGAGGAAACATCCAACTAAATGGTTTTAATCCTCTCCTAAGCTTGGCCACGTAGTTTTGGAGTTCGAGTTGGATTTACTCTCATTCGACTCGGTGCTCGATACTCCTCCCAATACTCAATGCTCATAAAACCTCAACCACTCCAATCAATAAATCATTGAGTCTCTTTTAACTCGTCAATTTCTATCAATTTAGACCAACCTTTAGGGTTCAATTATGCAGACTCACGGGACCATCAAGTTCTATCAACCTATCATTGTACCCAATCACAATAACCATTATTATCCTCAAATCAAGGCTCTAGACTCAAGATCTAGGTTCATTCACACAATCTTTTATTAAGAAACATGTATGGTTTGTACAATAACTTGTATAAAATATTTAATCAGTAAAACAAGTTCATGATGATCATCAAGCACGATAAATACGTATATATATATATATATATAGTTATAAGGAAAATCTCAAGAAAACCTTCATAAGGATTCAATTTATTCACAAATAAACTATCACAAAGAATTATTCATAGAAACTCAATTCTCTTAAAATCTTGTTATCATCATCAGTAAGGGCACATGGTAGAACAATTTCATGCTTTAAGTTAGTCTTACATACCTGGGAATTGAAGAACAATCACTATTTAAAGGACCACCGTCAAAAACATTAGAAGCTCTAGCCTTTCTCTTCCAATCTTTTTGCTCTTAAGGGGTTTAAGTGTCGCATGAGGGAGAATTACTATTAGGGTACTGATAAGGACCCTTAATAGATACCAAAACATCATGGGTTTATAAAAAAGAGTTGAAAAAGTCAAAATTACCCTTCAAGAAAAGTTGTCGAAGTAGACCACAAAACCTCTTTTCATGGCCTGTAAAACAGGTCACGGGTCATGGTCCTCTCTCGTGGAATATCAAACAAACAATATTGGTTTCTGGAACATCATACGAATCTACTTACGAGTCACAAAATATGTTACGAGTCATGGTTCACTCTCGTGAAAAATCAAACCATGATATTGGTTTTTAGAACTTAGTACGCAACCTCTCATAGGGGCCATAAAATAGGTCACGGGTCGTATTTCACTCTCGTGGAAAGACAAATCAAAATATTAGTTTATGGACCTTTTTATGACTCAACATACGGCTCGTGGAACATGTCACGAGTCGTGTTCCTTCTCATGGACTCCCTTCTATACCTAGCAAACATTTTCAGCTCTTGGAACAACTTTTTACGACCTGAACGACGGGTTGTACACCAATCTACGACTCATAAACCCTCTCGTAGAACTAGGTCAGAGGACCTATTTCACTTGAAATTTTTTTGGGGTGTTACATGAATTATCTTCCAAGTCCCATTCTCTTCTAAGGCTTTAATTTTTTATTGCATGGCATGTATCCACCTTTTGTCCTTCACTGCTTCTTCATAGTTCCTTGGCTCAATTTCTATAGAGAATGCAGATAGATAGGCTTTATATTGAGTAGACACATTATCATATGATACATAATTGCTTTGAGATTATGGATGAGTTTTGGGCACTTGAGTGACATAATCCTTCATCTAAATGGGAGGATGAGATGTTCTAGAAGATTGTCTACGTCTCTGAGTCTGAGTTGTTATGTGATCAATCATATGAACATCACCATTATCAGTTGTTGAACCTCCTTCAGTTGCTGCAGATGGAACTACCAACTCATCCTCAGTGACATGATCTGTTGAAGTAGCATTTTCTTGACAAGGAGTAACCCCCATCTCTATCAAAGTTTCCTCCATGAGTGTATGATCAACATTTTCTTCAATAGCATCAGATAAAAGCAAGCCATCATTATCCTTAAACAAGGAAGCATCACTTGGAAATTTTGATTTCTATATATTGGGTGTATGTTAGAAAGGAAACACATCCTCCTTAAACACAACATCTCTACTGACTATGAGCTTATGCTGAGATAAACTATACAGTATATAACCTTTCTGAGTTGTTGAATACCCCATCAAAACACATGTCTTATCCCTTGAAATTTTTTTATCAAGTTTTATTATCTCGGTTGCAAAACTCATTCGTCCTATGGTCCTGAGGTAGTCAAGAACTGGTTTGTGGCCATGGAATTTTTCATAAGGAGACTTTCTTTTTAAGACTTCAATGGGTAGCTTGTTGATCAAATATACAACAACTAATACACATTCTCCCCAAAATCTAATGGGAATGTTGCCTTGAAACTTGAGTGCTCTAGACACTTTAAGGATATGCCTTTGTTTCCTTTCCACAACTCCATTTTGTTGTGGTGTATATGGACAACTATTGTCATGAATGATAAAAAGTAACTTGAACAAGTTCCCACACTCACCATTACAGAATTATGTGCCATTATCAGATCTTACTTTTTTCACATGCTTGCTGAATTGAGTTTGAACTAGAGCTAAAAAGGACTTCAAGACTGAAAATACATCACTTTTCATTTTGAGCAAGTATAACCAAGTCAATCTTGAATTATCATCAACTATGATTAAGAAAAATTTACATCCATTGTGAGTAGTAGTTTTATATGGTCCCCAAACATCTAAGTGAATCAAATAAAAAATAGCAGCAACCCTAGACACACTCAAGTTGAAAGGTAATCTAGTCTGTTTTGTAAGAGGACAAATTGAACACTTATTATACTCATTGACATCAATGTGTTCCTTATTTAGAAACAGTTGTTGCAACACCTTTGCAGAAGGATGTCCCATCCTGTTGTGCCATAGTAGCTTTTGTTTATCTGATTGTTGTGCCATGAATATTGTATTTTTACCTTTACCTTCTCCATATGGAATTTGAGTAGGGACGTTGTACAGTCTACCAATCCCCTTCACCTTCCTAATGAAGAGATCCCAAAGGATAAAAAAACTCAGGAAAGAAGTTAACTGAGCATTTTAATTGCCTTGTAAGCTTTGAAACCGAAAGCAAATCATACTTGAATGCAGGTACAACTAATACATTATCCAGGATATCACCACCAGTTGTAATACAACGACTAACATATAAAACAGATGTAGCATCACCATTAGGTAAATGTACCATTCTTTCATTACAGATAGACACATAACTCAATCTATTCAACTTAGATGTCATGTGACAAGTGGCTCCTGAATCAACTATCCAACTTCCTTCCTTGGCCTTAATTGTTCCTTTATTAGTTACAGATAAATCATTAGGAATAGGCATACCTGTCTTATTGACCATGTTGTCTAGTGCACCTCCTAAACTTGAACTTGCTTCCCATTTGTCCAACATTTGTATGATCCTATCATACTGCTTTGGAATGAAAGTAAGTTGAGTAATTAGTGGTGTGTCAGATTCAATATGATTTCCTTTGTTAACAGGTGCAAATTCATCTACTTGAAGCCTTTCATTCCTGCTAACATTTACATGGTTCACTATGTCCTGATTCTTGTTGATCTACAGTTGGTTGGCCTGATTAGACATTGATCCTGATTTCTTTTTAAATCTCCAATCAGGAGGATATCTAATTAACCTATAGCAATCCTCTTTAATATGACCATGAATATTACAGTGATCGCATATTTGATCCCAATTTTTTTTAGTCTGAAATTTCTTCTGAAAACATCCTTTCCTTACATATAGTGTAGTTGGATCTAGAATTCCCCCTCATGTATATGTGCTAGCAGTCACCCTTTGCCCTTCATCTGCCATAATCATGGCATATGCCTTTCCAACAGTAGGCAAAGGGTTCATCATAAGAATCTGGCTTCATGTATGGCCATATATCTCATTAAGTCCCATTAGGAAGGCAAACAACCTTAAACATGTTAAGTGGTCCAATAGGTTCTAAAGTTATCACAATTACATGAAAGAGGAGGAACAAGAGCATTAAACTCATCCCATAACAATCGAAGCTTAAAAAAATATACAGAGACAGACAAATTACCTTGATTAATTGTGCATATCTCCTGGTGCAATTGGTAGCCTCTTGATCCATCAACTTTATCAAACCTTTTCTTCAAATTTGCCCAAACCATGGTCGCATCTGTTGCATAGACAATACCACTGAGTAACTCCTTCGACATAGTGTTCATGATCCATGTGAGGACAAATGCATCACATTTTTCCCATTGTTCTTTTTTTTCTCCCTGGTAATCACTCTTCTTGCACGTTCCTAACACAAATTCGAGCTTACTTTTAGCTCGAAGGTTAATAATCATGGACTTTCTCTATATAGCATAATTCTCACTTCCCGTGAGTTGTATTGTGGTGAAAACACATCTAGTAGTGTCGAAATTGTGCAAATAGAGTGGATGGTTTCTCTTCCGCTTGATCTGATCAAAAGTCTCCACTGTTCTTGAGTTTGGATCGGAGTAGCATTTTCTATTGAATTTTCCATCGATTCACCTTGCTTCTTCAGAAATCAAACTTTGAGAGGAAAGAAAATTTCTCTTTAAATCAACTCTAGAAAATTGCCTCGAATCTATTTCAGATTCAAGTATAAAATAATTGTAAGAGGATCAAGTTGAATCAATTCCTGATTCGGGCTCTGATACCATGAAAATTTTGTAGAAAGAATTCTGAATCTCATTATTCCAAAATGATGAGTACATTAGTGTTTATATACACAGCTTTGGCATGTATCATGCCATATGGATAACAACCTAACAACTTAACTAATTCTCTTAACTAACTTTTGTGACTAATTAATTAGCATAACTACCTAACTGATTAACCAATTCCAATAATTTTATATATTTTAAAAATATTTTAAGTTATTAATTATATTATTATGATTTATAGTATTTGTTTACGTAATTTTTCAAATCATATATATTAATGTTACTTCTTTTTCTCAATATATGTTGCACTAATAGAAGTTCAAGAGTGCTCACAATTTTGTGTATATATATTTTTATATATATTTTAAATTGTTAATTATTCTGATTTATAGTAAAGAAAAGTAAGATAAACAAATTAAAATAAAAAAGTATTTAGTTTCCAAAAATACCCTTAGCTAAAAGTAGACATGTAACACCCTCTAATTTGTTTCACCTAGTCTGCTTTAAATGATGCCGAGGAGAAGCTGAGAAAATGACTGAGAAAAATCACTGGAAGAAACTATAAAGGGGCATCTACGGTCCGTAGAGTGATCTACGGCCCGTAGACGAGACCTCGTAGTTGCCCATGTGACTTAAGAAATTTTTATAAGTCTGAGGTCCATGTATGAGGCCTTCTACGGACCATACTTTATTTCACGACCTGTGAAATTGGTTTCATAGATTGGAGTTCCAGAAACTAATTTTTCTGGATCTTAAACCACGATTAACAATACAACTCATAAATTATTTTACGGCCCGTAGAAAGGGGTTTCATAGACCTCAAATCCAATTTTTACAAACTCAATTTTTGGACACCTTCATCTACGAGAGGCCACTTACGCCATAAGTGGAACCACGACTCGTAGATGAGGTTTTGTGGTTTTATTTGACAGTTTTTAAGAGGGATATTTTCATCTTTTCTTATTCTTTTTAATTAAAATCTACAAAGTTTTGAACTGATTTTAGAGCCCTTATCAGTACCCTAAAGGTATTACTCCTCATTAGACACTTAGAATTCTAGAGAGCATCGAGGAAGGGAGAAAAGCTAGGGTTTCGAGTGAGTGATTAAATATTGTCCAAGGGTTGATTGTTCTTCAAAATTTGAGGTATGTAAGGCTTTCTAAAGCATTGAATTGAGCCCGTTCAGGCGTCTTTTTATCTACTTGAGTCAAGTTTATGTATAAGAGTTGAGCATAGAAAACCCCATGATCCTAATCTTCGAGTTGCTTGTATTTATTTTGAGTTTTCATGCATAATTATGAATGAATTGATGAGTTACATGTTGTTCATATGAAATTGGCATAGAAAATTTGCATTTGGTACTATGAACTCTAAATTGTATCATTATATATAATCCTTGTTGCACGGATTGAATTAAGACCATGACTGTGATTGTCTGAGTTGAGTAACTTGAGCATGAGGAATATATTACCTGTATATATTCATACCTAATGAGTATCTTACGCGTCTTATATGATGAGCATGATTGAGTGGAGTCTAAATAACTATTTGAATTAGAGTTAGAGTTAGAGTTAAAGTCTTGACTGCATGCATGATTGATGATCTGGATTGGTTGAGTTGTTGAGTTGATTGGAGAGAAATCCAAAGAGATGAAATTTGAGTTGATTGACATGAGCATGTTTTAGTCTTGGGAGGAGTATTGAGCATATATATGGGAGCGAGTAGGTGACTACTCTAACCCATAAACTACGTTGTCGGCGTAAGATAGTTGCACCGTTAATTTGGGCGACTCATGTCCCAAAAAGATGGACATTTACTTTGGATCCAAGAGATGTTTGATCATTCTTTACCTTGGCAAGTATTGTACAGGCATGGCAATGACGTCACCTTCATTATGCATCATCAAACTAAAGGTGGTGGAATTGGATATCGGTTAAGAGAAACTCCCAAGAAACACTTGATGGAGCATATAATGTTTTAAAGTAAGTTGCATAACACTGAGTCTATGTTCAAAAATATGATTTTAAATTTTAAACTTGCATGAGTTTGAGTTGTTGAGTTGACTTCTGAGTCGAGTTGGCTGATTTGAGTTTGAGCTTTACTTGTTTCCTTTAGACCTTTTACATACCAGTATGTTTTATGTACTGACGTCCATTCAGACTTTCATCGTTAATGATGCAGATATAGGTGATAGAGATTTTCAGGAAACACATCGTTGAAATCCAGAGTCCTGCTTTCAGATTTGGTGAACCCTCCTTGCTTTCTGGAGGAGCTCTTTTATTTCTTATTGAGTATTTTTATTGTCTTTGATTGAGATAGTCATGGCCTGTCATGGTTCCATATAGACAGTTTAGATAGAGGCTTCATAGACTAGAGTTAGGATTGTTGATGTGGATGTTGTTTGACTATATTCTTGATTGTTTTGAGATAGATTGTTAGTCTTTATATATATTGACAATCTTGTTTTGAGTGTTTTCTTCTGTTGTCGAGTACAATGTGACAATGAGGTCTGGTTGAGGAACCAACAATGGTTCTCTTGGGGAACCAACAATGGTTCTTCAAGTGTCGGTTACGCCAAGGGTACCCTCCCGGGGCATGACAAGACATATTGATGAATACATGACTTCTTATATATAGTATAGTTTGCATCTCAGTATCCGTACATAACATATATCTAGAAGCATATTTCTATTTTATTTTATTTTTTGTTGGATATGACTTCAAATCATGATTTGAAGTCACTGATTTAAAATAAGATTGATTTGGACTTGAAATTTATTTGGACATGTAATTTGAATTTTGTAAGTTATATTTTTGGACATGAACCCCCACAATTTGTGAACATTGATTATCAAAACTTCTGCAACTCTTACACGATTTTACTAAATTAATAAATCGTAGTTGATAAAAAGGTATCGTAGTATCCAAACGCACCAAATTAATAAATAGCTCAATTTTCATTCTTCTTTTATAAATAAATATTTGCGATTGTAGTTATTATAAATTTTTTATTAAATCAATAAAAGTAATAACTAGAAATTCTTTTATAAAATCTCTCCGCATGAAACTAAGGTTTTGGTTGCTTATCGAGTGGTTTCATTCAATTTTTATATTTAACAAGTTTGACTATGTATTTATTTTTATACTAGATGGGCCGGCCCGTGCTCATAATATTTTCGTTATGCTGCAATGGGCCAATACAGAGATAAAAGCATGTTTTATCTGTGCTTTTAAACTTTTATTTAAGTTTACTATTCTTAACTTAAGATTTTAAATTCAACGAAAGAAAACCTGAACAAATTATTTTTAAAGTAAAGCCTATCCAACATGCATAATCACATAAAATGTGAAAACTTTTTCATTAGATACTATGTGTGTCAAAATCACACTAAAGAAAGCGAAAGGGATTTCATCTTGAACATGAAAGTAAAATATTGCAGAGTACAAGAAAATGTTATTTCTTTCTGAAGCCTCGCGTCGTCGTACTCAAATGTGATCATCAATTATATTCTTGAAATTGAA
>JBCEWC010015852.1:0-13479 GCA_038996855.1 Solanum aculeatissimum
TTTTTCGAATGGTTATGATAGGCTAAAGTACCGTTTAATAAAAAATGACGCCTTTTGAGTTTTTTTAACTTCTGTTGGACTATTTAATTGATTTTTAAAATATTAAATTATTTAAAGAAAAAATAAATAAGAATTATGTGAGAGCGCCACGTAGGCGGACCTTACATATTCTTTTATATATATATATATGATTATTTTAGGTCAATATATTCTAACATGGAGGAATCTTAATAGCTCAATTGGTTGGTTATCTAAATTTTCACGTTATTGATAAGGATTCATCCACATTGTAATTCACTCTCCATTTCCCCTTCTCCTAAGAATCTGATGATCGGTTAGGATTTGTCTAGAAATTTTGGCACTTTTTTATGAAAAAAGTTTTGTGCACCACTTTTAAATTCCATTTAAAATTTCGGAAAAATTATGCGGATAAACAAATACATACAAGTTAATTAGCTAACACAGTTATAGTTTGAAATAATTATGGCTCATGATTAACATCTTTGTATAATTACAGTTTGAGTTTGCACAACGAATTGTATCAAATATACAAACACCACGAATTATACAAATGATGTGCAGGTTGTAAAACAAAATATACAAGCACTGCGAATTGTATAATGAACTATACAAATACTATGTATGAATTGTATATCAAAATACATAAACGTTATATAAAAACTGTGAATTATATAGAAAATTATACAAACATTATACAAAAATTACGAAATTGTATAGCAAATTATACAAACGCTATACAAAAATTATGAAATTGTATAGCAAAATATACGAATACTGTTATAGTTATAATTATGAAATGCAATTACCCACACTATAATTATGAATCATAATTAAGATACTTTTGAGTGACTATATGTAAAATTATCTAATGATGGTTATATGTTTATTTTTGCAAATCTTTCCTTAAATAGGTTAAAACTTAAATGGTGACATAGAAAGAGCCTATACTGCACAAGTCGCCGACTAAACTATGGACCAAACGTTAAGGCCCACTAATATTGGGCCCTCACCCGTATCCTCGACCTGAATATCCTATCTGGTTCTCATCACCATTTGTCAGTCGGTTTGGCCAATTTATCGTCTCTGTTCAAGATTTACCCTAATGTCGTCTCGTCGAGAGGGTCGCGATTCCGACTCGAAACGTCATCGTTCCCGGTTCGATCAAGAATCCAGGTAATCTCTCTACATTCTATGTATTTTCTTTAAAAATTTAGCAACTTTCTCTACTTGCAAATAGAGATGAATTTTAATGGCTTTCGAATGATTTAGAGTGCGACTCATATTCATTATTTGAATTAGTTAGGATTTTCTGGGGCTATGGAGTTTTTACTTATCTGTAGCATCATTAAAATGAAATTGAGGTTCATGTAGGAGTATAATTTAAGAGTACTGGTCTCGGTAATTTTTCCCTTGTGGAAGACTGAAATGAGAGGAAGGACAAGGTTGAGAAAAAAGAGGCATTGTTGGTCTTCAAGATTTAAAGCTTTTCGACAAAAATGAACCATTATTGCTTTATGAAAAATAATGGGGTAACATTAGAAACCATTTTTTGTTTTTGGGAGTTAAAGTTTATGTCTTCAACTGCTTCACAACTGGAAACAGTTAATTGTGTCTTAAAAAATTGGGATTCTGTTTAGAATAACTCAGTTTGTAAATGATGTGGATTTGGGGCATAAAAATCGTGTGCTAATATTCCTTATCATGTTTCTTCTTTCTAGTCCAAAGAGATCAAGGCAACATAGTAGACAAGAAACTGAGAGGCCACCTACCTCTCACAATTTAGATGGTAGAAACAATTCCGAACGGGATTTAAAACACCACCGTCGGCTGCAAGATGCTGTGCCTCTTGATGCTCCGGTAGTGCACGATCCGAAGTCAGAAAGAACTGTGAGGAAACCATTTGAGAATGTAACAGTTAAAGATGATGGGATCAAAGAATCTTCTGATCCCAATGAAGGATCTCGCCATCGATCATCCAAACACTCTTCAAATCCATCAGTAGTACCTCGTTCTACCTCATTTTTTCAGGTTTCTGTGTTGTGTCTACATAATTTCATTTTTTTTTCTTGTGTCAGTTTGTGCTAAATTCTGCTTTTGAACTACTGGTGTTGTAGAATTTTGGTGACCAGGCTCTTTGGAGAAGTTTGCTTCTACTTAATTGAAGCATGCAGAAAAACTTGATGATACTTCCTTTATTCATTCATGTGCAAAATTAGGATGACATTACTGGTAATTTGTGGAGAGGGTTGGGAGTGGAGTTCAACTTAGCATGAGAACAAATGAAACCAAAATTTTCTTTTGAACTTTATTTCCTTTTAAATTTGTAGTTGGAGCAGCTATGTTCAATTTGAATTGACTGTCTAGGTATTTTGGTTTGTTACCCTTGAGTATCTTAAGAATAATGTTGCTTCATTCCTTTCCTCCCTGTACTTTTTTTATTGCTGGCCTCATTATACTTCTTTTAAAAAAAGAATAATGTTGCTTGATTGTTTGAATAAATTTTAGCTTCTACTTATCAGAAAATGAATAAATAAATTTCAGCTTTTGAACTTCAGTAGACGAGAATAGATTTTCCGCAGACAAGTTCTTTGATTTAAGTTAATCTGCTTTTGTTTCTTATATTGGGGCTGATGTTGTGGGATTCTTGTTCAGCCCGTTGACTTCCAAGTAGATCCGTGTATATAACCATGTTAGACTTGCCTGTGCATATGTTATAACAGCACGATGAGCGTGGTAGTGCTGGGCAAGTTGATCGAAGCTCTAAGCAGAAGGAAGCAACTGGTGAGTCTGCATATTATTCTTGCATTTTGATGAGTAATCTTCCATTTTTCTTTTCTTTTTCTGTGCCGAGGAGCAAAGCAAGGATCAGACCATTGTATGACCTCTAACTTGACTTGACCTGTGGTCAGAATCTTTCTGTCTGTAATGAGAGAACCCTCCTTTTCTATTGCTTGCTGTCTTGGCCAACTTGTTGTGGTGGTTTACGTGCCAAGTTGTGTGCACCTCAACTATGACACCGGGTACCTACTACTTGTGACCAGCATAGGTACTAGGTAATTCTGGCCCCAAGACTTAACAAATGTGAAGAATCATCTAGGTTTTTTTTCCTTTGGGAGGACTCAAACCTCGGTTTCCAAGGTTTGCATCAACTTCATTGATCATGAAGCCACCCTTTTTGGGTCCAAGTATATTAGAGACTTATTCTGCGCACATGATCTTCCTTAATTTTTGAAAAGCTGAAAACGGTTGAGAGCAGAGTCAGCTAAACATATCTAGATAAGAAAATTGTATTTCCTACCTGCATATTATGACCTGTGTAATTGGTGTTCAAGACTTATTTACTATCTTTCGTTTTCCCCTGAAGAGCGAGGATGGTGGAAAGATGCGAAAGAGCCATTGAACAGAGCCACAACAAATGATACGCAGATGAATGATGAGAGGAGCAAAGTTTCAGGCAAACAAAATGATGTTTGGCGCCATGACAGGTACTTTGAAGTAAAGGAAGATCCTAAACCACCTGTGAAGAAAAGGTCATTTAGGGAGGAAAAGATTCCAGTGGATACTGAGAAAGTTGAGAAAGCAGCAATGGAGCTTGTTAAGCCTAATCCTTCTCACCCTGAAGTAGATGGCAGTAGAAAGAATGGAAGAACTGACCACATGTCACGTCATCCTGGTAGATATGATAGACCATTTACTGGTGAGAGGGATGCAAACAGGGGTGAAACATGGAGGGGCAAATTTCCATCAAGAGACAGGTATCGTGGCAATGGTGATTGCCGTGGGAGAGACAGATTCAATGCAAGGCAGGGACATAATCCAAGTAAGGTGGTTGAGAAGTGGAAACATGATCTTTATGATGAGGCTAATAAGAGTCCAACTCCGAAGAACGAAGAGGATGAAATAGCAAAAATTGAAGCACTATTGTCTTCATAGGGACCCTCATGCTGCAGTGAAGCGTGGTAGTTCCTTTTTCTTCTTGTTTTACCAAAAGAACTTCGGGGGATTATTACTGATGGTCAAAGCTAATGCTGTACAATCCTCTCAATTATGATTTTAGGAAATGCAAATTTGTATCTGTTGCTTGGACTTCTGTTTTGAGGGTACTACTGCTGATGTGATTTTGGCTGTGGACTTGAAGAAAGGTTCTCGAGATGCTGTTTTCATTTGCGTGCTCTGTGAACATTTATAGTAAATTAGTGATGGGCGCTTAAGGATTGAATACCGCGTGGACCCATGTTCATTTTTGGATTTGAGTTCATCTCTTCGTAACAAAGTCTGCAGTAAAATTGCATGCAACATAATATCTTGATACTCAATTTTCTGTTCATGCGTAAAATTACATGGAGAAACTCTCGTACATGTTTTATCTCTTTGGGGTCTCATGAAATAGACAAGTCTATTCTCCCATCGTTTGTCCATCTTTTCCCAGGCCAGATTTCTCTGAAAACTTACGTGCTAATCTCATGAATCATCTGTCGAATGTCTTCTTTTGTGTATACCACTCTCTTTGTAGAGAAATTGGGTCCAAATCTGCATCTCAGTCTCAACGATTGCAGCATTAGGCACTTGTAAAAATAGAAAGAATGATGACTTGCACTATTAACGAGATGCTTAATAATGGTGCTGCTCTTTTAATACATTGCATACAAGTAAATCAAAGTTGAAATTTTAACACAAGACAACTAAACTCTCCTTCTCAGCTACTGAATTCACTAAGCCATATTAAACATTATGAACCAAGATTACTCCAGAACTTGTGATGTCTTCTGATTCATGCTTGTACACTATTTTTCTGGACGCAACCCTTTGAACAGCTGCTTGCAAACAACCATGCTTCTGAAGTGTGATTTTTAACTAAAAGAAGAACACATTTTCTATTAAAAGAAAAAAAGAAAAACAACATTAGAAAGATGCGTTTCATACATCTCCCTTGAGCATGTGATGGCGTTGTTCACATCTCCTTGAGCCCCTGTTGCATCGTTCACTTCTCCCTTAAAATCTTTAAACAATAGCCTCGTGAAAATGAGATTCAACTTGGTCCAACCATAACACACTTAGTTTGGCAGGGACCAACGGCAACTCGCTGACAGGTAAAGATTGGAAGTGCTATAGATCCTTTAAATAGAGCTGCAAATCGTCTTTCCTTTTAATATAGAATTCTGAGAAAAAAAGTTTAAAAATCTTCAGAAATAAGTCAATAGTACTGTGGTCACGGTTACATTCTGTATGCATCAATATTGTACAAGGGTTGCCCAATCGGGTCATCTTCAAATCAAACTGATCAAGATAAGAAGAGAAAGAGACTTCTTTTACAACTGAATTTGGTTCACATTTCTGCAAACCAGTATCACTTGCAAACGTACTAAACCCTGATCAAGTGGAGACCCTGATGGAAAAGTAGATCTAATTTAGGAACCCCAAACATAAGACATACCTTTAACTCTACTGCTTACAAATATCCTCAATGTCTGTTAGAGGAGCTGCATTGCTGATGGAGCGTTTATCTGGTAAATTAACCACCAATTGACCACAGGCACCACTTATGTCTTGGCCCATTTCCTTGCGAACAGTTGTGCGAATATCATAAATATCCCTCAAAATTTTCTGAAACCTGGTGACTTTCTGATTTGTACTGGTAATGAATTGACTTAATGATCCAATCGGATTAAAAGGTATGAGATTAACAACCTGTGAAAAGAGCATATTTTGATTTCAATGCTAAAACACACTTGCAGAATTCTTTGTGAGTAAAGATGAAATGAACTGTTTTGCTATATAGGTCTTAGGCCCCCCACTGCCTGATGGCTGATCGACAGAGACTCTCCCTCCTCGTTTTTTTCATTTTCCTCCAAGTGAATCTTTTTTTGTAAGAACATCCAGAGATGCAATCCAATGCATTAGGCAGAAGTTAACCCACATTTCTAGGGTGGGATGTGCATAAACTGCTTAATACTCACCACTTGAAATGTTTCTAGCAGTTTCCCAAGCTGATGGGCATGCTGCTCCTCATCATTTACCCCATCAAGCATTATGTATTCAATAAAGATCTTTTGCTGGCTACAAATAAGGTAAAATAAGATCTTTCAGCAACTTGTAACAAATTGGTCATCATGGACATTAAAGATAATTTATGTGTAATCCACCTTTCCATCTTGAAACGGTTCATAAATGCTATGTTGCTCGGACTCTTCAAAATTGTTGATGGGTGCATGTAGGATTCTCTTGAAGTGGTGTATTTTTGAGAATCCGACACAGGCGCAACATCGTTTTTGAAGAGTCTGAGCAACATAGCAAAAATGTATGATAGCATAATGTTACCAGTTTCAAAAAGGGAAAAAAATGTATGATAGCATTCTATTGATATTTTAATTTACTAAACTTTCAAAAGTTTCAATAACTCAATATAATTAGGACCGCATTTGGAGACATTCAGCTTTACAATGAGCTGCCAAAATTTTAAATTTCCAATGAACTTTTCATTAGTATAATCTGAGTTTATAAAGTTTAAAGTCCCAATTTTCATTAAGCTTATGCAATTTGAAATACATAGGGTTAAAAATCCCTATCCTACGAGCCTTTAATAAACTTAAACCTTGATTATCAACTTTAAACACTGCTGCCATCAACCTGAGTTTCAATTATGATATTTTCTATCACCAATAATATAATACACAGGTTAATATCTTAATCTTCATGCAAGTCAAATGGCATTATATAGAATGGGAAGGACAGAGTGAATGCTACTGAAATATAAGGCAATGACAACACCTTTTCTTTTGATATTCTTGCAGTGCACTCATGAGTTTTTCCAAAGGAAAAGCTCTTGCTGCAGGCATTATCTGACAACGGATATCTTGGACTGGTGCATGCAAAGAAACAGCCAGGTTTAAATTGGGGACGTCATTGTGGAGCTTGGCAATGGCATGAATTATTCCAACCTACAAAATGTTTAATTGGTTATATTGTTGTTTATGTGATCTATATAATAAAAGCATGCAACTAAAGAGCTAATTATGTGAAAGTAGTCTCCTGACATGAGAAAATTAATTACATAAATACCACATTTACATAAAAAATGAGTGTGCATCAAGAAGTCAAGGTGACCACCCATATAGCACACTGTAACTTGAAAGGAACCGACATCAATAGGTCATTCATACCGTTGAGACTGTGATTTTTCTGGGAGAGATCTGAAATGGAGATGCTGTCATGACTCGTATGGCATCCACCATGGAAGAGTAGTTGTTCAACGGTTCCCCCATTCCCTGTCCATCAGTGCATGATAATGCAACAAAAATGATGACGCAAGAATGAGTGGATGGAAACAAACAAAAAACACAGAAGAAAATACTTAAAATGAAATAAGAAAGTAGACAACATGAATGGATCCAAAATTCTTAGTTACTTTGATAGATGAATTCAAAATAGAAAATCCTTCCACAAAGACTAGAAAAACTTTAGTTATATCCTCCTCCTCCTCCTCCTTCTTCTTCTTTTTCTTAAAAAAAGAACTTCAGCTATATCCTCAGTTTCCTACTTGAAAATTTGATGTGTCACATCTCTTTTCTCTCCAACAGATTCTCCCAAACTCCATTAAGGAGTTTGCAACTCTGGTGTGTTGTGTTCTAGCTTACACCATCCTACGAAGAAACTATACCTATTCCCTTTTTGTCCATCCCGATAATCCTATCCTACTTTCAGGAGAAACCTTTTCACCTTTGCCAATCCGGATATTGATTTTTTAAATTGTTTTTTATCAAGGCTAATCCACATATTGATACTTTTCTTGGTACAAATTTGACGTGAGATCTTTTCAACTGCATTAATCACATTTCAACAAGTAGTTTGTTCACTTCTCTTAGTCAATAAAATAATCTACACAGGCATGTTAATCTTAAACTTGCTGTAGCAAAAAGTTGATAAACTTTTATTGGGATGGAGGAAGAAACTTGTAACAAGTTTGAGAGCCTTCTTTGGAGCTTAAAAGTCAAAACCGGTTTTTAAAACAAAAGAAACAACGGAAGGCCTAAAGAACATAGAACCCCGCTGCCTTCAAAATCCAGATCCACCACTGACTAGACAGCAAACATCATGGAGAAAAATGACACTGTAGAAAGGAAAAAAGGGCTACCATGAAGACAATATTACGGATGGTTGATAAACGAGAGGCATGCACCAATTGTTCAACTATCTCTCCAGAAGACAGGTTATTTTTAAACCCCATGCTTCCTGTGGCACAGAATGTGCAGCCCATCTTGCATCCAACCTTTAAGAAAAGAGTGTCTGGTCAACATAAAATGGCTTTCAGATCAAAACATCAAATACTTAAGCAGGCCAAAGGGATAATTGATGGGATTACACTGGGAATGTTGTTGTTTCCAAAAGGATAAAAACAGTTTTCAGCTAATATAAAAGCAACTCTGCCTTTAGAAAGGTTAATAAAATGACATACCTGAGAGGATACACACAAGGTTGATCTTGGTCCTCCAGGACGAGGCTTTCCATTTAATTTCCCTAAGCTGGAATCATATCTCATAATCACAGACTCCACAAATGCTCCATTCTAGTATTTAAAAATGTCAATAAATATGATTGTAAAGCCAGAGTTTCAGGAACAGATACTATAAAGTCAGCTTTTTCTTTTTTAATAAGTAATACATGCAATCAGAAACATTTAAAGACATAAAAAGAGCACAGCAATACCTCAAACCTCCTAATGAATTGTACTGTCACAACATCAAAAAATTGGGGAACAATCAAAATTATGAATTTAACCTGGAGCTTGATGAGGAGCTTGGTGGTGACTCCGTCGTTTGATTCCAAGATAGAGTGGACTACAGAAGTTGAACCTTTGAACTTGGCACGAAGCAAAGTGTAAGCCGAAGAGGGCAAAGATGGAATATCTTCCCAATCGCAATCTGGGTTCTGTATTACATACCTATTCATGCGTACACACAAACAATCATGAGCAAAACTTGTACATCATCTCAATAAACAAAAATAAGAGTAGAATCTCAACTAACTTCCAAATAAGAGGGATGAAGCGAGTGCTGATTCCGGCCTTGTCGAATTCTGCCCTAATCGCGGAAGAATCGAATACTGATTTCAACGACATTGCACCTTCACTTGCCCTAATTCTATCGGCGACGTTGAATTTGGGAAAAGGTCCAAATTCTACTTGTAATTTGCAAATGATTTATTTTTTTCACTTTAATTTAAGTTAGGCCATTATACCCTTACATACCATTTACAAGATTCTGCAAAAATCGATTTAATTTAAAAATTGAATCGAAAAAATATAATTAATTTATAGTACGGTAGTACTCCTACTAAATTATTGGATTATGTTTTCAAATTATTTTGTAAGAAATTTTATTTTAAATTAGGGTCATTATATCTCTACATACAATTCACAAGGGAGTGTAAAAATCGATATAATTTAAAAATTAAATCGAAAAAAATATTATTGGTTTACAATACTCCTATTAAATTGTTGGATTAAGTTTTCTCTTAATTATATAATAATTACTATAACATTTTATCAAATTTATTTTTTAAATTGCCTGTTTGACTTCTGATACTATATAAAATTTATATATACCTAACTCTTGTTTGCATTATCAAACTTTCAGTTGATCCAATTATATCTATCTAACATTCTATTTACTTTATTGGGTTTAAAGAGCTAATTACTATTTTATAATCATTTTTATTTTTATTACTCAAAAAAATTGCAATCTTTGAATAAATTAATTAAGTTTAAAGATAAAAATGACGTTCAACTTTTGATTGATATTTTGATAATGCACTTTTTAGCATTAAAGATTCTTACTATATATAAAGAATGAAAGTTAAAAAGAAATATTTGTAAATATCAAATTAACTATGAAAAATAATAAAATACACGTGTCATCATATTATATAAAATGACGAAAAGTTAAATAAAATACTAATATCTACTACTTATGTATAAGTGGCAATAAATCGTCTCGGTCGTCATATCTGCTTCAACTGCCTGCTTAAGCGGGCAACTGCCAATTAATGTGTCTGTTTCAGCTGCTTCAATTGTGATTTTACAATATTACTCCTAATAAATCATTTGCTCATCTACTTCAGCTACAATTTTACTGTATCACCTTAATCAATTATTTTAGATGATAAATCAATACTAAAAAATAATTTATGTTGACTGTTTGTTTGAGCAGCTTCCAGTGGGTCAATAAAAAATAATTCGTGAGCTTTTTAATTTAATTTTTTCAAGGCAACTGCGTATTGACGTGTCTACTTCCACAACTTCATAATATTTCTTTAGCTGCTTCAATTATAATTTCACAAGATCTTCAAAAATATATAAGAAAAATCTATCGATCTCACATAAATTGAGACTAAAAAATAATTTATATTGGGGGCGTATTAGCACGGACTTTCGCCACTAGTATTATCAATAAGACAAGAAAAAACCAATAAAAAAATACATAAGAACTATAACAACGATGAAACACAGTGTAGTAGGCTAATAATTTTTTATCAAATTTATAAAGGGGGAAAGTGTGTGCATGAAAGGTTGTGAATGAATGTGTTTAATGATTGAAGCTTAAAGGATTAACAATCGAAGATATTAAGAAGTAGAAAATGATAAGTCATGACATCTGATCATGTATTTGGTCTAGTTTAATTGTCATTATTGATTTAATTTTGAAAAGGTCAAGTTTTTGAAAAATCAAAAGTGCTTATTAAAAGGTCAAGTTTTTGAAAAATCAAAAGTGCTTATTTAAAAAATCTAAGGCATTTGACTAATATGGCCTCTCAGGTAAAACAAGCATCAGTCAGTGACATAACTTAACACCTTTATATATGATTGCAATACTCTATCCTGAGATAGATTGACACACTGATTCATTGACAAAAGAAGCCTGTAACAAATTTCAACATCACATTTTCTCATTATTTCATGCATACAATCTAACAGTAATGTATACCATAAGAAGCAGTTAAATACGAGCTCGAATTGTACGTTCCAAACCAACAACTGGTGTACTCACAAACTCCCCAAAATATTCTATCTTTTCTCCAATGCTTGTATCGTCTCTGAAGAAAGACAAATCTCAAGAATCATACTCCCTTCTTCTACCCCAGGTGACACTGTTATTTCCCCTCGAACATGTTTCCAATGTCACTTCTATGTGTAATTGGCTATCCCCAGCCAAAATCATACTTGTAAAAGTTCAATCGGGCAAATCACCCAGTTTTACTACCTCAGGGTCGTTCACCCAACTCTCGTACATGCACTTCAACTTTTCGTGATCATGGGAGGCAGTCGTCTCATTAATTTGCAAAGCAGCACATCCGAATCCATGCTCGAGTATCTCTCCTGATGGTTACAGTAGCAGGGCATATTGCATTTCCAAAAAACCCTTCGGGTAAAAGAGGATTCAATCTTTCCCTCATGTCAATGGATACCTCAAACAGTTGTTTACTAGGTGCTTACTCATTAGTTATATAGCTTTCGTAGTACTTTTATATATCTATATGCAATTTACGTGGCTTGCAAAACTTTATGTGGGTCCACCCCTGTTCACCTCTATAATACTGGATAAACCTAGAATTAACTTTATGCTTCCACCAATCCCAGGTTTGAGACTTCAAACTTTCGTTATTCAAAGTGATGTAGGGAAACAAAGAAGAAAATGAAAAAGAGACAAACAGTTTAGAATTTTGGACTATATCTATCACAATATGTATGCTGACATGGGCAACTATACATTGCACTTTCAAGAGGGATCTCCATGACAACAACTAGAGTGTTGATTATGATAGAGCAGTCCAAACGAATGAATAGAATATACACTCGTTATATAGTTTAAAAAGAAGTATTAGCTAAGAAAAGTTTCATTATAGATATATATAACAAAAGGGGATACATAATTTAGACACAAATTAAACTAACAATGTTCATCTCTATGAGAATAGACAAAATGGAATAATCATGACAATAACAACCATGTCAAGACTCAAGATTCAACATAGAAAAAGACATGTCAAGAATCAAGAATCATCATGGAAATTTCGAAATATCAACATAAATCTTGTATCTATCTATATCTATATCTATATCTATATTATATTAAAAGTGTGAAGACCCTTAGAAATGTTGATTGAACTTTTTGCCCTTTATTAAAAGACAATGCTTTAGATAAAATCATTTTTTCATCAATTTTCTTTAAATTATTATTTAATTATATTTATAATATTGACTTCTAAAATATATGGAAAGAAGTGACACAATTAATAAGGACTTCTCGTCATGGAAAGACTTCTAAATCTTCCTTATTTGATAGACTTCTACTTCTTTCTTATTTGAATCAAGAAAATATACCCTACAACCTTCGAGGAAAATTCTAATTTAGGTTCTAATTAGTGATAAAATCTCTCAATATATATGACATTTATAAATAAATAATTTATCAAAATTAGTGAATTATTTACCTTTTTATAAGTTCATAATTAAATTTAATTTTTCTCTGTAATGTTTGTTATCAAATAAAGTACATGCTTTAATTTGATCACGTTAAAAGCGCGTACAATAAGACTAGTATTATTAAAATATGTGAACAATTAATTACTATCATCTATCTTTAACTTTTTCTAAATCTTATTTTGTGTTATGTCTGCATGAAAATTTCAAGAAATTGTAGGATTACTTTTTTTGATGTAATTTTAGGTTTACCTCATAGTCCTAACACATTCACTAATCATAGTTTTACACCTATGAGCCGGTGCATATGACAGGATCAAGATTAAGATTATAAGTACACATAATGGACTAGAGATTATCAAATTCCACGGCTTTCTCAAACTGAAAAAGATGAGGTCTCTCGCTTTATCAAAACTATATAAATTTATTTTTGATTTCATTTATCCCACTTTTCTTTAAATATTAAATATATAGATCACAAGACATAAAATAAACATATTCATATTATTAAAATATATGACCAATTAATTAGTATCATCTATATTAACTTTAAAAAAAAATATTTTTAATAAGTTTTTTCAATGTAATTTTAGGCCTACCTCATAGTCCTAATGCGTTCACTAATCAAACCATCTTGTGAATTAGTTGAAATTTAACAATTCCAAAACTCACTTAAATATAATTTTTTTGGTATTATAATTAACTATGTTATAAAAGACAAAATATTGGATAGACACTTAAATTTAATCTCAACAACCAGATTGACACTTAAACTTACCAATTGATCATTTAGACATCTCAACTTAACAAACGTGTGTCTCATGGACATGACCTGAAATACTTTGTGTGTGTCTTATCTACATATTTGAACGCGTGAGATGTTATTCTAACTCATTTCTAGCTTTAAAAATATCATAAAATTCCATTTTTACCCCTATAATCTACCTCTATTTCGTTCCTAGCTAGTTATACCCTCATCCTTC
>JBCEWC010015853.1:0-13478 GCA_038996855.1 Solanum aculeatissimum
AATAATATATAGAATCCTATTTGGAAAAGGATTGTATTATAGTATCCTAGTTGGAAAAGGAGTTTAATATAGTATCTTTCTATAAATAGGGTCTCAATGTAATAATGTAGACACAATTCAATAATATTTTCTCCTATATTTCTCACAAAGAGTATTGGTACAACCTTAATGTTTGGACACTAGAAAGAGAAGTGGATGCCCTGGTACACTGTGCAAGCTGGATTCAAAGTAAGCTTTGACGTTGTCACTTGGGATTCTTTTATATGTGTTCAATGAAATGAATCTCAGGACAAAATGGACCAGATGGACTCTTTTTTTATTCTGATGAAGTAAGATGTTAAATTAGCAAGGTGTCAAGTGAATGTAGAGTAGTTACATAAGAGAGTCACGGTTTACTCCTGAGAACAAAAACTCCTTTTCTATGTCAGGAAGTTAATCAAAAAGCAAAACTATGGTCTCTAAACCATAGTGAGGGAGCTGATGAATTCTAAAAAGGGGGGACTTATAGCATTTACATGCGATAGATTGAGGGCAAGATGGATTCATTTTTGCATAAGCACATTTAGATGTTCTTTCAGGTCAAAAGCTTAAAATGTTTGATTTAGACAAAAGTATTAAACTTAACTTCCAATCCGTTTGCTTTCCTTATCGCTCGTATGAGCCTTTTTCTCGCCCGTTCTCTTGAGTTCAAGAGCAGATTCTTGCCTACTCCTGTATTTGTCTGTTAAGTCCATTTTCCACTAAAGGCATCATTCAAAGCACCAATATTGTAATATGTAAGAGGAAGGACGACTAAGCAACTATGCTACTATTGGCACCCCAAACTAAAAACTACAATTGGAAATCCAACTTTAGGTGGTTATTATGATCAGAAATTCACTCTCTGGAGAATTTTATTGAACTCACATATAACATGGGGAGTCTGGTTAGCACCCACATTGTAGTTTTGTTTTCCACTTATTCTTTATTTATTCTCCCATCTTTAATTTTTGTGTCTATTTTATTTGGATTAGATTTGTAGTTCTGATCCAACACGAGTCCTTTTTTAAACTAATTTTTATCCAAAACTGAAAAGGAGTTTTAAAAATTATATAATCACAATTATGATTAAGAGTATCCGTTTTATAGTCTAAAAGACAGACCATCAATCAGTTGATTCGTTCTAATTCATTGAGTTAATCCATTCTAAAAATAGAAAAATATCAGAAACAAAGGGAATGTTGTTTTTGCAAACATGAATTGAAGTTTTTTAAAACAATTTTTTGTAAAAATTGTATCTTTATCCTGGAGCCTCAAAGGAAAGAAAAATAGTTTGTTAGAAGTAAGAGAACCTTTCTAGAAAAAAAAGAAAGAGGAGTGGAATCTATGCGTTGTTTCACAATTTCTTTGAATTGTATGCGTCAAAAGGCGCATGTACGATTTCTAAGGGATAAACTTTTAGCTTAATCAACTGACTTTATCAAGAAATATTACTTTTTTTAGGTCGTGTTATAAATGCCCTGGCTAAATCTATTGATGGTAGAG
The DNA here is from genome assembly GCA_038996855.1 of Solanum aculeatissimum. NCBI lineage: Eukaryota > Viridiplantae > Streptophyta > Magnoliopsida > Solanales > Solanaceae > Solanum > Solanum aculeatissimum. The sequence goes on from JBCEWC010015853.1 coordinate 1,525, forward strand.
GTGAAATTTCAGCTTTCGAATTTCAATTAATTGAATCTGCCGCCCCAAGTATTATTCGTGGCTCAAGTTGTCTCCCTTATACTCTTTCTATACAAATGACTATACAGAACAATTTGCTAAGAATGTTAAAATAACTTTTTACTGTTAACTATAAGCTATACTGGGTAGTGTTAAGCAGTTCTAGCGTTGCTAACCATTTGCTGTCTCTTTGTCCCTCTATGTGCATCTGGATTACTATTTCTTATAGCCTTTGTGTACACCTTGTGATCTTGTTTCTGAATCTCCTGCCATTTCTCTCAGTCTATAGCTGGTATTCTGCTGCAGCAAAATAGAATTCCAGCATTCCTGCTTGTGGTCTGCTATTGCTGATCCTTTGAGTTAGCCGCTTAACTTCCTGATTCCAGTCTCCAATAAACCTAGTGTAGTCCAATCATTTCACAAGAGATGACCATATGAATGCGGAGTATGAGCAATCAATAAACAGGTGCTCTGGGTGTCTCCTCCACTTGATCATTGCATAGTACACAATCAGTGGACACTACTATTCCCCATTTCTACACTCTATCCACTGTTGACAGTCTTCCACGTGAAGCCAACCATAGTATGAACTGCTGCCTTGGAATCTGGCCTTGAACCAACACCAATTTAATCCATGTGACTTTAGGATGTTGTGGCATCATTTCCAGATACGCCTTCTTGATATTATACCCCTTTATGAGTCGGTAAGTACTTGTAGCTTATTATATAAGCTACTACCATAATCTACTCTGGAATGCAAAATTTTCCTCAATAACCAGCAAGTCCATTTAGGAGTTCAAATGGTCTCCAAGTCATTGGCTTTTATGTAGAATGTATGTATGTGCCTACAACACCCATAGTTTGTCCTCCTCCTGCTCTACTTCCCAGAGGAGCTTACATATTGCTGCCTTGTTCCATGCAAGTACATCAATCACAGTCAGACCCCCTGCTGTCTGGGGCTTTCAGACTGTTTCCCATGCAACCGAGGCCTCTTTTGGAAGTCATTGCTCCCCTGTTCCATAAGAAAGTTCTACACACTGTTATAACCATAGTAATGATCTTCGGTAACAGGAATATTGGGCTCAATATGTTTGCATTTCAAACAACTCTCTTCACTAGCTGTAATCCACCATTGTAAGGTAACAACTTGGAGGACCAACATTTGATTCTTGCTATTGTTTTTTCAACAATAAGCAAACACTGTTGTACTGAGCTTTTTGTTTGAGAGTGGGACTCCCAAGTGCTTGAATAAGAGCTCTTCTAATGACAAGTTCAACTCAACAATAATTCTCTCCTTAAATTTAGGACACCTGCAATATATAAAGAACTTTTCTCTATATTGGCATGCAGGCCTGAGACCCGAGAGCAATGTTTACAGGTATTGAACAGTAGCTTGATAAAGACCTTGTCTGCCCAGTAGCTTAATAAAATCCTTGTCTGCCCAACAAGTCATTGATATATCATCAGCAAAGCGTATATGAATAATACTGAATTTACCACATCTTTGATGGTAGTTGAACAGATGGCTGTGCTTCACCTGTTGGGAGTATGGGGAAATGGGGTCCCGTTGTCTCAATGCTTTCTTTCCTTGGAATTGTGGAGTCAGACCACCATTAATCAATAAGCTATATTGCACTGTGGTCACATATTCCAACACTAGTTCCATTATATGGAGCCCAAATTCCAGTATCTTGTCTATAAGCTTATACAGGGCAGTGCATCAAGCTATTGGCATGTACTCTTTAACATATGATGGTGTAGTTACTTTAGGCACAAGTGTGATTGTGGTTGTGTTTACACCTTTCAACAACATACCTAGTGATGTTTACACCTTTAAAAAATTTAACATTTTCAAAGAACTGTAACACTCCATCAGTAACTTCATATTATTTCCAGTAAGTCTTAAAATGTTGCATTATAACCATCAATATGTGGGCTCTTGTCCATTGGCAGGTCCTTCGAGGCTCTCACCACATCCTGAGCAGTCTTGGTTGTGGTAGCTGCTGTTGTTCAACTGTAACACAAGGGCTATCTCGAGGTGTGCATATGTCTGTATCAAGCATGGTTGACACAGCTTGCCGCAACAAAGTCTAAAAGAACGAGGGAATATCCTGTTGCATCTGTTCAAGATCTGTCAGCAGGAGAAACTCCTGTTATATCTGTTCTGGATCAGTCAGTTTAGTCCCCTGTTTTGTATGAATAGAGGATATTTTGTTCCTTGCTTGCCTAGCTTTAGTCCATGGTGTATGCTATTTGCGGATGATATAATATTGATTGATGAGACATGGAACATAAATAATGATAGGTTGGAGGTTTGGTGACAACTTTGGAGTCCAAAGAGTTCCAATTGAGCAGGATCAAAACATTATACTTGAAGTGCAAATTCAGTGTTGTGGGGATGATGTGGACATGGTAGTGATGCTTGCCACTCAACCTATTCCCAAGAGAGAGCTTTAAATATCTTGGGTCCATCATCTAGAGTAGTGGGGACATTGATGATGATGTCATGCATCGATGGGGCAACTTGGGATGAAATGGAGGTTTGCCTTTGGAGTATTTAAATGATAAGAAGGTATCACCTAAACTTAAAAGGTAAGTTCTATAAAATGGTGGTTAGACTGTCTTTTTTATATGGAGTGGAGTGTTGGCTCGTCAAAAATTCATATGTTCAGAAGATGCATGTCGTGGAGATGAAAATGTTGAGATGGGTGTGTAGTCATACTTGGAGTGACAACATTAGGAATGAGGTTATTTGGAAGAAGGTGGGAGTGGCTTTTGCGGCAACCAAGATGAGGAAAGCGAGACTGAGTTGGTTTGGAAATTTGTAGAGAAGGCGTGTCGATGCCCTAGTTAGGAGGTGTGAGAGGTTGGACTTAGGGGTTACACGGAGGGGTAGGGGTAGATCGAAAAAGCATTGGGGAGAGATGATTAAACAGGACATGGCGCAACTTTGTATCATTGAGGACATGACCTTCGGTAGAAAGGAGTGGAGGTCGCGTATTAGGGTAAAAGGTTAATAGGGGTATAATATTGTTTTGCCTTTATGACGATTTTTGGGTTTGTCATAGGATTAGTCTTACTATTATGGTTGTGTGTTGCTTCTCTTCGACTATTCTGTTACTTCTATATTTTTTCTTGTAAAATTTACATTGCTTTTCATTTTAATCATTATTCTATATCTATTTTTTTTAATTTGATACGGATACACTTAAGTTGAGGGGCTTTCGAAATAGTGGTAAGGTTTGCATACACGCTACCCTCCCCAGACCCTACTTTGTGGGTTGGGTATGTTGGTGCTTGCCTAGCTTTTAGGTGGACAAAGAAGTACTTGAAATTCCTATCTCTATGCTTAATCTATGTAGCCCTAGACTCTGCTTTACTACCCTTTCATCAACACTTAACCATTTCTCAAGTGTCTGCATTGTTTTCCTCTTTTCATTGATCAAATCCTGGTTGAAGAGATTTGTTGCCATTTCCTCCTGCACCTCCCGGAGTCTTTGCTTCCATTGAATCAATTTCTTCTCTATTGTAAAAAATTCTTGGCCTATTTGAAGATAAAGCTAAAGATGGTCCATATCCAGACTAATCATGTTTCCCCATTTTTTTGGCCTGCCTTTGCCTCTTTACGTCCCTATTATATCCAACTTCTCACATCTACTACTAGGACACTTTCACATCTCCTCTTCACTTGCCAAACCATCTCAACTCCCTTCATTTTGTCGGCCACAAAGGCCACTCTCCCACTTTGTTCAGCATATCGTCACCCCTAGTCTTGTCACTCCCGTTCATCAATTTCAACATCTTCATTTTCGCCGCTTGCATCTTTCGAACATGGGAGTTCTTGACTGGAGCATGATTTTCTCCTTACTATAACACTGTCTAATCACTACTCTATAGAATTTACCTTTACGGGGGTACATTTTTATCAAACAAGACTCTGGATGCAAGCCTCTATTACATTTATGCCATACCAATACAATGTGTGACATCGTCATCGATCTCCCCATTTTCTTGGATTAGAGACCCAAGAGACTTAAATCTTTCATGGGGTCAACTTGCATATCAAGTCTCACTTTCACGCTTGCCTCATGCGTCACATCACCCTTTGAATTTTATGATCTTAAACATGCCATATCATTCCTAAAAATGGAGTATTATTAAGGGTATTAATGTAAAAATGAACTTCAAAACTTACTGCATATAAAAATAAGATTTTTTTTCATACGGTCACGACTTGAACCTAGGGCCTAGCCGTGACGCGGCGAATGTGACACCCGAAAGCACTCCATCCATAAGCTTCTTGTTCATATCATAAGCATACATAAGGTAAGGTAAGCAATTCATAAGAGAGTAAACAAGCGGAACTTACTAATAGTAAGTCATAGTTTCCCTTGGGGGAATTACAACATCTTTAGTACAAAACATTCCTCTACATCATAGGTACTTGGCAGGGATTAGAACATGCTACTAGCTCACCCTCAAGATAGAATAGCAATGAATCATTAAGTCTCAACATGAAAGCATAACATGAAGTAGGCTTGTCCCCGGAGCATGGGAACTCACCAACAATCTTCAAAAGCTCAAATCCAATTTTAGCCACGAAATGGAGGAATAGTCTCGTTATCCGTCCCTACATGGTTAGATCATGTAGGCAAAGAAGTATGCGTTAGTACTTGGAATGTACTAAGTATGTAGGTATGCCATGCATCAAGGAACATCATAACATAATAGCAATATGCATAATCATAGCCAATGGAATAAGGACAAGATATGAATGATCAATGCATGTTTAAACCATGAGTAGAAGCATCATCAAAACCTTTCATAATCCTAGCATACATATATGGGAATAAGACCATAACATTAAGACTATGCGTACTATTACATGGAATCTCGATGTTCCCTGTACATCGGGCGAAAGAGTAGTCTACTTTGCCAAGGTAGACTTGACCCCACCCTTTAGGCTTATTCGTACCACGGTGAGTGTCACATGAACATAAAAGATTCCATCCTTTAGGCTTAACCCTAGAATAGTGAGTATCACATGGACATAATGCTAAATGGATCCATTAGCTAGCCTTATAGGCACATAATCATCAACCTACGGTGGCATGTAGTTATGAGACTTGAGGATTTATATAAGGACTCTTGAGGATAGTCCCCTCACACAAGCTCATTCGGTGCTAAGTCATATCCCACGGAATACATAATCATGCATATACATAGCTTTCAACATAATTCATACTTTATCAAAATCATACTTTCATAGCTTGTAAAATAAGACATCATAGCTTTATGAGAACATCTCATATCGTAGGAATAGTCCATCTACATAACTTTTCATATAGTATGGGTATACTCCCATCTTATCATCTCATCAACATTTAAGGTTTTAAGTCACCCTCATTATCATCATTAAAACATACTTTTTTCATACTTAGAATCATAATCCATGAAAATCATAGCTTTGTAATAGAAAACTAGGGCCATGTGTGGGTTGATGAGAAATTGAGCTAAAATCATGCAATTAGATGAAAATCATAGAGGAATCATGCAATTGAAATCAATTTGGATCATTAGTGAAGGAATTCATATCAATTCAACAATGCCTAAACATCATATACTTGAAATCACTTTAGTCACTTGGAAATCATAGAAATCATGTAATCCTTCATAAATCATGCATTAATAGGTATAATAATCATGTAGTAATCATAATCCAACCATTTGTAATGTCATCATAAAAGCCCATAGTAATCCATGCTCAAACTTTGAGAAAAAAAGAGAAGAGTTAGGCTTCATGGATGAATCTAGTCCATGAATGAAGTCTTACATACCTCAAGTGAGAATCCCTAAATTTGAAGAAGAAAATTCTGAAAATTCCTAAGCCAAACCTTCAAACACTAGCTTCAACGGAGAGATTCCTTAGAGAATTTTTGAAAACTTTGGAGAGGGTTTTGAGAGTGAATGAGTTAGAAAGAAATAGGAATAGGTTTTACAGGAATTAGGTTGGTTAAGTTAGTTAGAAGGGTCAAAATGACGTCGTAGTTTAGGAGTTCAACGAATTGGAAATGACCAAAAAGTCCTTCATTTAAAAATTGTCTGATCCGTCTATGAAACCTCTTTTACAACCCGTGATCCATTCCATGGGTTGTGCTTTGGCTTGTACAAGGCATGGTCCCAAAAATTGAGCTATCGAGATTTGCACTTTGAAACCACAAAACCTCATGTACGGTCCGTAGTATCATTTACGGACTGTAGAACCCTTCTGTAGTTCTCTCCCAGACTTGGAAGAATTTCCATTCCTCAGGTCCCTTTCATGACCCAGTTTACGGTCTGTGTTAAGGAGTATGACTCGTACTGTTTCTCGTGGAGTGAATTCCAGAGACCAAAATTTTTCACCAAGTTTTGGACTTCAACCATGAGACCTTTCTACGACCCGTGGTCCCATCCACGAGTCGTAGATTGGCTCGTATCACTAGCCAATCTCAAAATTTTCATAACTTTTCCATTTTCCAGGCTTTTCAACATGCAGTGTGTTACAATATCTCTCCCTTGGGATCATTCGTCCTCGAACGAGACAAAAGCAAGCTTGAGTAGTCGAACGAGACAAAAGCAAGCTTGAGTAGAGTAGAAATGTAACTAACATCACAACATGAATTAAAAATTGCAACTTAATCGTCATTTTCATAAAATCATTAAATTCAAATATCATTCAAATACAGTCTCATGATCATGTATGCATGTAATATGACAAGGAAACACATATTCGTGCGAATTTGGAAGAATAGATCACAATAGGTACCTTAGGCTTGAATAGAAGGAAAGAGGTAAGGAAATTGTTTCATCATGTCTGCCTTGGCTTCCTAAGTGACACTCTCAACTTGTTGGTTTCTCTGTAACACCTTGACGGATGCCACTTTTTTTGTTTTTTTTGTTTTTTTGATTTGCACCGGGTGTCCAAGTCTCTTAGAGGCCCCCGACTAATCCCGGGGGTGCACAGACCCTCGGCAAGGAGTTTCCCGCAAGTGCACCACGGTTAATTCAGATTTTACCAGTCCGATGGCTCTCAGAAATTGTTTGCTTGCACCCAGTGGGTTTACGGATGCCACTTCCTTATTTCTCAATTTCTTCACTTGTCGATCTAAAATCTCAATCGGTACTTCTTCATAAGTTAAATCCTCCTCAACGGTCACATCTTTCAATGGAACAATAGAATTAGGATCACCCATGCATTTTCTTAGCATCGACACATGAAACACCGGATGAACCATAGCTAACTCCATAGGCAAATCCAACTCATAAGCCACCTTCTCAATTCTTTTCACAATCTCATAAGGTCCTACATATCTAGGACTTAGTTTGCTCTTTTTGCCAAAACGCATTATCCCTTTCATAGGTGAAATCTTCAAATACACTCAATCACCTTCCTTAAACTCAAGGTCTCTTCTCGTAACATCGGTATATGACTCTTGACGACTTTGGGCATCCTTCAACCTTTCCCTTATGACCTTCACCTTCTCCATAGCGTCAAGTATCAAATCTAGTCCAATCAAGGACATCTCTCCAACTTCAAACCATCCCATCGGTGACCTATACCGTCTACCATACAAAGCTTCAAACGACGCTATCTCGATACTCTTAACGGAAACTATTGTTATAAGCAAATTCAATAAGAGGTAAGTGATCATCAAAACCGCCTTTGAAATCAAGCACACATGCCCTCGATATATCTTCCAACGTTTAGATTGTCCTAGCGGCTTGCCCATCCATTGGAGTATGAAATGTGATACTTAGCTTCACCTTTGTACCAAAGCCTTTTTGGAAAGACCTCCAAAAATGAGAAGTAAATTGAGCACCACAATCCGATATTATGGACAAAGGTACCTCATACAACCTTACCAATTCTCGGATGTAAATCTTAGCATAATCTTCAGCACCACAAGAAGTCTTTACCGACAAAAAGTGCTCTGTTTTCGTGATTCTATCAACAACCATCCATATTGAGTCAAATTGCTTCCTAGTCTTTGGCAAACCTGTAATGAAGTCCATATTCGCTTCCTCCCATTTCCAAGTAGGTATCTCAATATCTTGGGCCAAACCACCTGGTCTTTGGTGTTCCACCTTTACTTGTTGGCAATTGGAACACTTCATCACACACCTCACTATGTCTTTCTTCATGCCACTTCACCAATACACCTTTCTCAAATCTCTATACATTTTGGTAGATCCCGAATGAGTAGAATACTTAGAATTATGAGCCTCAACAAGTATCTTTTCCCTTAGACCATCCATATTAGGGATACACAATTGTCCTTGGTAATGAAACACTCCAACTCCCCCTTGTGAGAAGACTTCAACCTTCTTATCAACCAACTTCTTCAATTCAACCAAAGTATGATCCATTGCTTTAACATCCGCTATCAAAGACGATTTCACCCTATTTTGCACCAATACAACACCATTGTTCAAGCCATATAATCTCACACCCAAATGAGCCAAATGGTGCACTTTTTTAAATAATTCTTTCTTTCCATTCTCAACATGTGCAATGCTGCCCATAGACGTTCTACTCCATGCATTAGCCACAACATTTGCTTTATTGGGGTGATACATCACACTCATATCATAGTCCATTAAAAGCTCCAACCTCCTCATTTGCCTTAGGTTCAAATTTCGTTGGCTAAACACATTGCAAATTCTTTTGGTCGGTAAATATATCAACATGCACCCCATAGAGATAACGTCGCCAAATCTTCAATGCAAACACAAGGACCAATAACTCAAGATCATGAGTCGGATAATTCTTTCATGCACCTTCAATTGCCTTAAGGCATAAGCAATTTCTTCTCCATATTGCATCAACACACAACCCAAGCCTATATGTGAGGCATTAGAATACACAACAAAACCATCCGAACCTTTGGGCAATGTCAAATTGGGGCCGAAGTAAGACGATCTTTCAACATTTGGAAACTTTTCTCACAATCGTCGGACCATTGAAATTTCACCTTCTTTTGGGTCAACTTACTCAAAGGAGAGACAATGAAAGAAAATCCCTCAACAAATCTTCTATAATATTCGGCCAAACCTAAAAAGCTCCTAATGTCGGATGGAGACAATGGTCTAGGCCAATTCTTCACCGCCTCGGTCTTCTTTGGATCAACTCTAATACCATCACCTGAAATAATGTGACTTAGCCAAAAGTCACACTTACTAAACTTGGGAAAAAGTTGCCTGTCTCTCAATGTTTGCAACACAATTCCCAAATGATCCTCATGCTCCTTTGCATCCCGTGAATAGATCAATATATCATCTATGAACACAACCATGAACATATCCAAATATAGTTTGAAGATCCTATTCATCAAATCTATGAAAGCGGCGGGGGCATTTGTTAGTCCAAATGACAACCAAGAATTCAAAATGACCACATCGAGTTCTAAATGTCGTCTTTGGAATGCCATCCTCCTTCACCCTCAATTGGTGATATCTAAACCGAAGATCAATCTTAGAAAAACAACTTGCACTTTGTAGTCGATCAAATAGATCATCAATCCTTGGTAGTGTATACTTATTTTTGATAGTCACTTTGTTCAATTGTCGATAATTCACACACATTCGAAGTGAACCATCCTTCTTCCTTACAAACAATACGGGAACACCCCATGAAGACACACTAGGCCTTATGAACCCTTTATCAAGCAAGTCCCTTAATTCCTTTAATTCTTTCAACTCTGTCGGAGCCATTTGATATGGAGGTATAGAAATGGGTTGGGTGTCAGGTAAAAGATCAATGCCAAAGTCAATTTCCCTTTTGGGAGAAATAGCAGGCAAGTCATCGGGAAAGACATCTGGGAACTCATTTACTATAGGAATCGAATCAAGAGTAGGAACTTTGGACTCAACATCTATGACTCGGACAACATGATATATGCACCCTTTGGAAATCAATTTCATAGCCTTTACATAAGAGACAAACTTACCCTTGAACATTGAATTTGTTCCCTTCCACTCGAGGACGGGCTCATTAGGAACTAGGAATGTGACCCTACGAGTGCTACAATCAATACAAGCATAAGATGCATGCAACCAATCCATACCAAAAATCACATCAAAATTGGTCATATCAAGGTCAACAAGATCACATGGAAGACTTTATGCAAGATTGACACGAGACAATTTCTATAAGCTTTCTTGGCTAGTATTGACTCACCAATTGAAGTATAGATTGAATAAGGCTCTAACAAGACTTCGGAGGAACATCAATCTTTATAGCAAAGTAAGGAGTAACAAAAGGCATATTTGCACCGGGGTCAAGCAAAACATACACATCATGATCAAAGACTCTTAACATACCCGTAACCACATCGGGTGACTCTTCAACCTCTTGCCTATCATGTAGAGCATAGAATCGGTTACCATGTGGGCCACCTTCTTGAGCTTTGGCACCTTGTTGCACTTTCCCTCTTTGAACCATTTAACCTTGTAGACGTCCATCCCTACCTTTGATAGCAACATTAGGACACTCAAAAATCTTATGCCCCATCTTTCCACAACCAAAGCATGCATCGGAACCTCTCAAGCATTCACCCACATGGTTCCTCCCACACATGGGACATCTAGGAGGTATAGCACCACCTTTCACCACATCACCTTGAGCCTTAGGGTTAGATACCCTATTCTTATCAAACCTTTGAGGAGCACGACCCTTGGCCTTGTTGGAAACAACCACCACCGAACTTAGCACGAGAAAATCCACCATCAAAACGAGCCCTCTTTGACTCCCTCATCCTTATATTTTGAAGTTTCTCATTGTCCACTTGCTCGACATATGTCATGAGTTGAGAAATATCCAACTCCTTGGTGAGCATTGTGGCCTTACACTCCATCTTCACCTAGTCGGACACAACCAAGGTGAACTTGTTCATACGGGCCCTAGAGTCGGCAACCAAAGGAGCATACTTAGACAACTTTGTGAACTTGAAGGCATACTCCCTCATACTCATGCAACCTTGCCTCAAATTTATGAACTCCATCACTTTAGCTTCTCTTAATTCAAGTGGGAAGAAACAATCAAGGAAAGCAACCTCAAGCATCTCCTAATCAATAGAACCTTCTTCAACCCTCTCGGACTTCCATTGTGTGAACCAAACTTGCGCAACTCCCTTAAGTTAATAAGCTGCCAATTCGGCCTTCTCCTCGGAAGATACCCTCATAATTTCCACCACCATGTAAACCTCATCAATGAATTCTTGTGGATGCTCATCCACCTTGAAACCATGGAACTCTGGGGGATTCATTCTAACAAAATCACTTATCCTAGAAGCCGGGGTAGGGGGCCTTTGGAGAAGCAACAACTTGAGCCAACATAGTAATAGCGGCCCTAAACTCAACATTAGTATCTTGGTCGGCTTGAGGGCCTTGAGAAACTTGGTGCTCATTAGCATCAACTCCCTTGGGTAATGGAGCACGTTGTGGAGGTATTTTTTGAAAATATCCGAGCACAAGCGTCAGGGAATAGATCACAAAAGAAACAAAGATGTCCTAAACTTCTTATAGCCTTTCACTCATTGATGTGACACGCTTCACACCTATGAACAAGACTCTACTAGATGCGGCATGTTGGACTCCCTAGGATGCTTTCAAACCTTGTGCTCTAATACCAAGTTTGTCACGACCCGAACCTAGGGTCTAGCCGTGATACGGTGAATGTGACACTCGAAGGCGCCCCATCCAAGCCTCATGTTCATATCATAAGCATACATAAGGTAAGGTAAGCAATTTATAAGAGAGTATGCAATTGAAACTTGTCAATATCAAGTCATAGCTATGTTGCTTGGACACTTCAAAAATGTCCATGGGTGCGTGTCCGATCCTCCAAAAATAATGTATTTTTTAAGGATCTGACACGGATGCGGCAACATTTTTGGAGA
>JBCEWC010015854.1:0-13478 GCA_038996855.1 Solanum aculeatissimum
TTAGAACGGGACCATCATTTCGGCAATAGACTAGTTGGAATCCAAACAACACACCATGATGCATTGAACAGAGAAAAAAGAGAACTAAATAGGTTTATTCGAAATAGATGCGAACAAGTAATCGTAATACCAAAGTGATTTGAGCAGATTCAGGTCCATGTAATCCAAAACAGATGCTAAACGAACCAATTTTTAATGAACATAGAGCAACATTTAAGAGGCAAACGAGTAAACTAAAGCTAAAATGAGACAAACGACCTTATCAGGTAGCAAACAATCACAGCTAATCACAGTCAAACGCAAGTGACAAAATGATATTTCTAGATGAAGCTCTGTTAGAACGACATTGTGAAAAGAGCATAACATAAGAAATGGAATAAGACATTACCTTTTTTAGTGCAGCGTTCCGGGACGACGAACTGGAGATGAACTCTTCACCACCGAAGCAGAGGCTGACTGACGGACTCTCGGACTCTGAAATCAAAGTTCTAACCTTGAACACCTTAACGTGTTTTCTAGCTTCAAGAACTCTAGGAATAAAAAATGAAACTTTCAGAAATTTAGGGAGCTTTGGTAGAGAACTACTAGATTCTAAAGTGTAAAGCGGCGGCTTAATTCGTCACACTTTTTAGAGTGAAATTGAGTGCTGAAATCCGTCCATGAAAAAATCCTCTCCTAACAAAGAGGAGAGGGAATTATATAGGGTGAATTTGGGGCTGAGAAAAGGGGGGAAACCGAGGGTGAAAAATGGAATTCTAGGGTTGGAAATTCGAATTCGAATTTCAAATTTGGATAAGGGAATCTAAATCTGTTGAGAGAGAGCCAAAAAATCTTCAATCGTAGCCAACGATTTGAAGGATTAAGGGTGGGGAAACGACAGGATGAAGACGCGTGGACGATTCCCTCAAACGGAAATGTACGGGAGTGAGAGGAGAGGGCCACGTCGAGGAAATATTGGTTGGAGGAACGTTGAGGGATGAACGTTGGGGAATCTGGCTTGTTGAGGGATTGTTCTGGGTTTGTTGGCTATCGTTGAAGGAGAAGAGGAGCGTGGTGAGGGAGCTTGCGCGTGAGAGGAGAAAATACGAAGAAAGAGGGGCGCGTGTGATGAGTGTTAGTAAGGGAGTGTATATCTGTTAAGTGCTGAAGGTTGAAATAAAGGGGAACAGGCCGGGTCTAGGCTGAAAGGATGGGCCGAGGGTAAGGGAATGGTGGGCTGGAAGAGAATTTAAGGGATTGGGCTGAGAGAGAGTAAAGTTGGGCCGGATTGATGAATAAGGGTGGGCTTGATGGTGTGTTGTAGGCTGAAAGCAGAAAGTAAGTCGGGTTAATGCTAATTTTTGGGCTGGGATGGTCAAGTGTTGGGTTGAGACTGAAATGGGATAAAAGGGTAGGGAAATTAAATTTAAAAAATGGCCAATTCAATTGCAAACATGACCATTTAAAATTTGACCAATTAGAATAAATTAATTAAATTGACCACGAGACGAAATCAATACAAATTAATTAATGAGATTTTAAATGTCAACAACTTAAAATAATTAATTTAACTACGAAATGACCAATTCTAGAAGTGATTAAATTAAAAATAGAAAAATTCTTATCAAGAACTCGACGAAAAATTGGGTGTTAACACCGTGAAGTAGGACAGAATCACCCTTACTGAAATATTGTAAACTTTATACAAGTAACATTAAACGGGGGGTCAAACAAGTCGTGTGGTCTCACACGGACCGTTAAGCCCACCGTGTAGTGTGACAGTGACTTAACCCAGGGCAACGATTATTCATGTCCCTAAGTAATTTCACACGGACGGCTGAACGGGCCGTGTGTCGTCACATAGAATGTCATGCCAATCGTGAAGTAGGTCAGTAACCTACCCACTGCACAGCCGTGATATAAAGTGTTAAGTCCTGTTATACGGACGACTAGACGGGTCGTGTACTATTTAACGGTCCGTCTGGGGCACCGTGACGCAGCGGGTTGACGGTTTTGACCGTGTATAACCTACCTCATTCCCCACAATTTCGTTCTTACACTTTTATTTTTACTCTCTTGCGATCCCTACTCTCAAAGTATCATCAAATCACATCTCTTTCTTCATGGAATACTTACCCTCTCAAGCTCCGTCTCGTACTCCACATGGTGTAGTCTCTCACCGTTAAGATTGTTCTAGTCTATAACCGTCCAATTTCATCCACATTCAGGTAAGTAACTCATGCTTTTGCCTTTGCTTTTCTCAAAAATTGGGTGTTAACCGTGTGGGGATTTGGGTAGTGGTTAGGTTAAATCCACCATTGTTATACTCTTGGGTATCCTAGCATATACAATGTAAATTAAGGTCGAAATTAAAATATTTGGGGACATATTTGTTAGGTGAGTTGTTATTGTTTCGATCGGTGAAGGTATTGGCCGAAATTGCCGAGTTGCCGTTGTATAATTTTGCCCTACAAGTTCAACGGTACGGTTAACGGACCGTGTCATGGTACACGGTTCGTTCATCTGTCCGTTGGATTTGACCTAACAACAGGCAATGATGAAGAAAATGATCTACTGCACGGACCATTCCACATCACACGGTCCGTGTGAGGTTCCATCCAGTTGCCCTCCAACAAACTGTTACAAGTCCTGCCAGACGAGATAGTACACGGGCCGTTCCACATCAGACGGGTCGTGCACTGTTCCGTCCAGTTGTCCGACACTATTTTTGTTTTGCCTGATTGGTGTTGCTGCATATTTGTTGTGGTTACCTAAATGGGTACCATGTGCAATGTCCCGATGATAGATCGGGTGACGCCACTCTTAAGGGTCATTGTCACGTGGTACCATTAGCAAGGATGTCTGAGTACTCGTCAAGTCTTGGTTTGACTGTTGAGCCTCAAAGACTAATGATACTTGTTTTATGCTTTCAGGCACAATGGGTCCTCGCAGACAAACCAGACTTCGTAATTATCCCACCGAGTCCTCGAGGTAACGAACAGACAGTAGCTCGGGCTCAGAGTCGTCTGAGGGGGTGACAACTAAATTAACTGGAAATCATTCACCCCACTCCTCCCACGCGACTCGGGCCCGGAAGACCCAACAGGCGACTCCACTTTCTGCCTTTGGGCCACCTCTACTGGAAGTTGCTGAGGGGGATGCTGCGCAGCACTTTGAGGATACCGAACACGCAGCTGATCCTGATACACCACCACACCCAAATGATGCTGAGAATGCCGAACTTAGGGACAATGTTGATGATGCTATTCACGTTGTTGTTGCTTGCGCGCCTAATGAGGAGGAGGCCCGGACGACTCTCTTATTCCTCCGCGGTAGGTGGTCCACTCCTGACAACAGAGAAATCTATTTGAATGGACTGACTAAAGGCTCTAGGGGTTTTCAGATCTTTAGTCAGCCTTATCAAAGCTCCAAGAGAGGTATTTGATGCTGTCCCGAATATCAAAGCCAAATTTGAGGTCCACGAGTTTTGGTGGTTGACCCAGAGGCCCGGATTCTATGGGCTTGCCCTCATCCAAGAATTCTACTCAGCATACGCAGCAGATCTGCTCACTGCAGCGGGGGGTGGTTCATGGCGATTACAGAGGTATATGGCTGGGCAGGTGCAACCTCTACCCAGTCTGGTCATTCGGGGACAAGAGGTGGATATCTCTAAGCCAACTATAAACTGTTTCTTACATGGCCCAGAGTACAGACCACCAGCGGACGGACTCTATGCTGCAAAAGTCCATCAGGTTTCTGAGTCCGCCCTATTAGCTGACCCTGCCTCCAGAGTAACCGTTGTCACTTGGATTGCCCAAACAATTGCTTTGCAGAGTGTTAAGGCTTCTTGGGTAAATGACCCACGGACCCCCATTACGAAAGCCTCCCTAAATTTTCAGGCTATGTTTTGGTGGTCTGTGGTGCGGGCTTGTCGGTGACCCACGCTCAATGACAACATTCTTCAGTTATCGCATGCTTCCCTAGTTGCATGCCTCATAGCCCGATATCTCATCAATGCGGGGCAGGTCATAGCTACGGAAATGAGAGATAGGGCCCTCAGTAAACGATCGGCCATTCCATTTTCGTGCCTCGTCAGAGCTCTATGCCGATGGGCCCAAGTTCCTGTCACAAGATACTTGGACCGAAAGACCTATCCAACAGCGGGGGTAAATATCGCCTTGATCAAAGATGTCAAAAACCCCCTCTTCCGGTCAAGGACGACGCGCTATGGATCACCGCAAGTGTTTCCACAAGCAGACCCACCTCAGCCCATGGACTTAGAGGGTGTTACTGGGATACCCCCGATAGGTGGTGCATCAGAGCAGGCTGGGGGTAGCTCTTCCTAGGCAGCTGCAGCTCCAGGGTATGTCTATGTGCCTTATGAGTTCTTGACCCATCTGGTAAATGAGCAGCGGCAGACACGGGCCAATGTTGATCAAATAGTGGAGCGCAGCCACAGGTACTCCAGAATCATGCAGAGTCTATGCGCTCCTGTGGCACAAGCAGATCACAGTCCTTCATTCCCAGATTATTGGCTTGGAGACATACTTCTAGGAGTAAATCAATAATCTGTCGGGGAGGGAGGCCTCCAACATAGCTACCATGGTTGCTGAGTTGAAAAATCAAATGGTTGTGCTTATGGCTAAATATAATGCACCCCCGCCACCGATACCTGCTAAGTCCTTTATGGACATCTTCTCAGCCCCTGCTCCAGCCCCTTCGTTGGAGGGCTTGTGGGCCGCCCCACCTCCAACTCCTACAGTAGCCCCTACGATACCATCTGAACCTTTCCGACAGAAAGAGAAGGACAAAAAGCGGCACCAATGCCATAGCATGTCGGAGGATCCCCAAGAGGCGGAAGCCAAACAGTAGCACAAGGCATTTCGAGCCAGTCGGAGAGCGGCAGCATTGCAGGAGGAGCAGGAGAGGTTAGCACTGGAAGCGGCTCAACCTGGAGCGTCAGGAAGTGCGGCTGGTGGTGGACCACACATTGAGGGAGATGACCCCACTGGAGGGTCGCATGCCGATGTCCCGGATCAGCCCGACGCCTATGGCGTCCCAGGTATGTCCTTACCCTTGTTATTTTTCTATTATCTACTTTTTGTGCCTTGAGGGCAATGCACCTTCTTTTTTGAAGGTGTGGGACATTCCTGTCACTTGGGAGTTTTTGTTGCAATGTTTATTTTCTCTCTGGTGATCTATCTAGTAGAACTGACATATGTAGGTTATAATTTTCATAAACATATGGTCTGTAATAGGTTCTGTAATAATCCTAAGTTGGTATGATGATAATCACAATAATGCATGCCCTAACGACTTTTACTGATCTTTGTGCTAACGTTATGCATATTATCTGGCTGATGATTTTGAATGAGTGAGAAAAAACACTTTGGTTAGCTGGAAGTTAGTTAGCGTAGGATGTGCCATGTGCGTGTGAGCATATTATTTAAATATAATTAGCACACTTGTAAACTAGAACTTGCCTGGTTAGCCCTACTGAAAGGCTCAAATGACTGAGTTAGGAAAGGATCTTAGGTCATTTGTTGTGAAAAGTCACTTAGACTAAATTGACCAACCAAATGAAATTGTCCCTTTGAACCAAAAATTTGAGCCGTAACAAATCTTTTCCTTTTTAATCACCCAACTCACCTTGCCTATTATGATGAAAAACCTGATATTGGCCCTGGTCTCTCCAAGGACATCGTGTACCTCACAGTAGGTTAACACCTAAGTTGAGGGTGGCTTTTATTGGCCCTGGTCCTGTTAGAAAGACACCGTGCACCTCAATATAGGAAAAAAGCCTAAGTTGATGGTGTCTATGTTAGGAGAAGCTAGAAATAAAAGGAGAATGGGGATAAAAAAGGAATACGAAAGAGCTAAAGAAGGGGGAAGCAAAGCTGAAAAAATAAATAAAATAAAAATAAAAAATAAAAAAATAAAATTTGGCGATGCTTCCCGAAACATGTGGAGATAGGGGAAAATTAGACCTTGGTAGTGCAAAGTGAGGGCTAAGTCTGAGTAGTGCTTTGGAGAGGCTAAGTTAGCCACTATTGATCCTAAATATACCACTCCCTATCCTGAGCCTACGTTACAAGCCATGAAAGTCCTATAGTGATCCTAACAAGGTCGTTCAAGAGCCAAGGTAGTGACAATAAGGGCAAGCCTATGGGCAATACTTGTGTGTTTATTGAGAATCTGTTGTGAGCGTGAGTGCCTACATTTCAGTCACTATTTTGCAAATATATACTGTGTGTGAGACTTCTTTGTGGTGAGGGAACCATCCATGAACGCTCTTGATGCTTACTTGACTAACCATTGTGAATTTGGAGTATAAAAATATCAACTGGGCATAGTGTAATGCTTCGCTAGAGTTGTGTAAGTCTGTTAGGGTGTATGTGCATGTAAAAGTGGGGTGTGAAGTGTGATTCTGACTAACGGAGGGATTTTTGCACGTTACCTATTGGGAGTTTATGTTTGTGTGTTATTGATTGAGGACAAGCAAGGCTTTTAAGTTGAGGGTGTTGATGAGTCACGAAAGCGCTCATTATTTGACGCTTTTCTAGTGAAATCTTTGCGAGTTCTCAAGCAAATTATTTGCGTTTAATGTTTTCTGTAGTGCATTTTCAGGAAAATCAGGCAAGGCACGAACACCATGGATACATGAAGGAAAAGCCCAAAAACTGGGCAAACTGTGGCCTCAAACGGTCAGAACACAGGGGCCATGTAACTTTACACGGGCCGTGAGACTAGCCGTGAGAGGTGGCAGAGAGTGGCCAAAGCAGAGCGAGGTGAAAAATGATACAAGTCTGATTACACGGAAGGAGTGACGACCCGTGTACTCATTCACGGATCGTGTACCTGTTCGTGAAACTAGGCAGAAAAGTGACCAAGAAGTTTCCAATGAATTGAGGCTAAGTGAAAATGAACGAAATGTGTGATGAGCCGTGGGCAGGTTGACGAGTCGTCTCGTGCACCGTTAAACATCATGAAATCAAGGTCAAAAGGTACACTTGAGATAAATTCCAAGGAAATTCTGATGGTTGGTTACACGGACCGTGTGACGGTACACGGTCCATTACAGTATGTCGTGAACTGAGGCAGTAAGCTAGTTGATGATCGAGTGAAGCCCAGGGGCTAAGGAGAGTCAGACGGACGGTGACACGGACCGTTGAACATTAAACGGTCCGTGTAGTTGTCGATTTTGCGTGTCGACGCTCGGTTTTCCTATTTCATTTAGGATTTATTTTAAATCATATAAATACATTTTTATTAGGTCGTTTTTAGGTTGTTACGACTGCTAGGGATCGAACAAGGTGATTTTGTGCTTGAGATATTACTTTTGCAAACTTTTTGCTACGTTTGGTTCATTGAGTTGCAATTACAAGTGGTAATTCCGTTGATATCTAAATCGTAAGTGTAAATCATGTTCTCTTCATCTTGTTTTAATCTGGATTCTTCAAGCATGCTAGGCTAAACCCACAACTAGGGTTGTGGGGACCATGATTACCGATGAAAATAGGCAAATTGAGGGCTAACGTTGGAAGTAATCACCGTATACACCACAAGATATCTTCAATTGAATTTAAACCTTAATGAGTCCACTCATTCAGGTAACCCTGTAATCACTGTTTTCCCGGAAGGGAGGTAGTGATTAGGAAAAGAGTCTTGGGGCAGAATTCGGGATTTTTAAACTAGTCTAAGTACTCGAGACCGTAAGGTGAGAGTATCCTGGAGTGAAAAGTAAGTTAATATAAGTAAAACATTCTGAGACTGGAAGGTAAGGGATGATATGCAACCAAGAAGGACTGGAAGGTGAATTGAGTGTTAACTAGTTACTTACTCTGTATATGAGATTGCAGTCACAAAAGCCCTAAGTTTGATTATTGAAATTGGTGTCATGGGAACCCAAAACCCTAGTCTAGTAAGTCATCGTTGAATTCCAATAGTCATAGTAGACAGAGATTAGTACATTACAGTTGGTACTTAGTTTAAACCTTATCACAAGAATTCACAATTTCATTTTGCATTGTCATTCCGGAAATAAGAATTGCACGTGAGACAAAGTACTTCTAGATGTATTTTCACGCTATTCCCTGTGGGATCAACCCCAACTCTAGTTGGGTTCTATATTTGGTCAACGACCGCTTTACACCTCAATTGAGGTGTGAATTTGGGCGTATCAGTCCCTTATTCCCTCTTGTGTATTGATTGTTTGTTGTATGGATGAGATGGATCCCAGGTCCCTAAATGCCCTCATAGCATGAGTCATACCTACCCACCTCTTATACTTATATGCTATTTGATTCATGCTAACCCTCTTCTCCATGACATCCCCATAGTGTGAGTCCAAAGTCCCGGTTTCCTTAGAAATTACTTGTTACGAGCTTGTTGCCTATTTATGTTTATCTGAAACCAAGGATGTGCCACATATTCTTAAGAGGCTTGTTTTGTGTCCCTTTGGGTTCTCCATTCGCCGTGTCATGTCTAGGCCCTAGGCTTGGGGCATTACAAAGCTTGGTATCAGAGCACTATGTTGGTAAATGGTTCTCGAAAATCCAATACACCATATCAGATAGAGTCTCTTTCATGGTTATGAAGTGCACCATAATATGAATAGGAGGCTATGAGGTATGTTAGGAAAATGATTCACTTCTTCATACTCTGTATCATGCTTTAGAGTTGAATTGATGTTTCCTATTTATACTGGATGATCTTTTGCTATTTTAGATTATGTCTCCAAGAAATATGGCACGATGAGCTCCCACCCCTAAGGGTGAACCAGCGCCTCCGGCACCTCAAGTCCCTCAAGAAGAAGAGGGAGTCACTCATGTAAAATATCGGCATGTTGTTACCTTATTGGCTAGGGTCATATTTAACCAAGGGGTCCAAGCTCCTCATGCTCCTACCCCCATCTCAAGGATTAGGGTTTTCACGAGAATGAATCCTTTAGAGTTCTATGGCTTAAACGTTAAAGAGGATCTCTATGAATTCCTTGATGATGGCCATAATGGGGTTAAGTTTGGAAGAAAAACAAAATTTATAGCCTACCAACTTAATGGCCTTGTTCAAATTTGGCACAATCAATAGATGGTAGAGAGACTGGAAGATGAGCCCATACCTTGGGAAGAGTTCAAAGTTGTTTTCCTTAATCACTTCTTTCCAATTGAGTTGAGGGAATAAAAGATGAAAGAGTTTATGAACCTCAAGCAAGGTTCGATGAGTGTGAGGGAGTATTCCCTTAAATTCAATGACCTTTCAAAGTATGGTCCACATTTGGTCGTTGATACTAGAGCAAAAATGCACAAGTTTGTTTTGGGTGCATCTGATTAATCAATGAGGCGTGTTGTGTCATAAAGCTTATAGAGTACATGTACATATCTCAGCTAATGACATACGCCAAACAACTTCATGGGGAGAATCTTAGGAAGAAAAATATGGGGGAGTCCAAGAAGGCTCCACTTGATGGAGGTTTCTAAGGCACCAAAGGTGGTTATTTTCACCGAGGCCATAAATTCCAAGGCCAAAGGTCCTCCAATTCCCAAGTCCAATGATTTTCTAATGATAGAGGGCCCAATCCTAGAGCCTAAGGCGCAAATGGTGGCCAAATCATTCCAAGGAGTGGAAGGTGTGGCAAGAATCACGATGGTAGATGCAATTGAGATAAGGATATTTTCTTTGAGTGTGCAAGATGGGCCACAAGATTTTGGATTAATCAAACAAGGGTAAATATGGTCGTACCTAAGGACAAGGTGCCCATGGTGATCAAAGGGCACAAGGTGGCCAACAATGAGGTGCTTTACGTCATAACTAATTTTATGCTCTTCAAGGGAGGCAAGAGGTCGATAAGGTACCCAATGTTATTACCGGTATGTTAAAGGTTTATGATTTCAATTTATATGCTTTGCTGGACTCGGGTTCCACTCTCTCTTTTAGTACTCCTTTTGTTGCTAATATACTTCATGTGTGTCCCAAGTTATTATGTGAACATTTTGAAGTTTAAACTCCCGTTGGTGAGTCCATTATTTCTAAATGAGTTTATAAGGGTTGCCCTATGTCTATATTGCATAACGTCTTACCTTGTGATTTTATTGAACTCAACAAGGTAGATTTTGATATTATTCTTGGGAGGGATTGGTTAGATGCATATCATGCTTCCATAGATTGTAGAACCCGTAAGGTTAAGTTTTAATTCCCTAATGAACCCGTCATTGAGTGGAAAGGTCGTGACTTGGTGGTCAAGGGTAAAATCATCTCGTGTCTTAAGGCTTAAAGTTGATTCCCAAGGGTTGCATTTACCATCTCATAAGGGTTAAGAATGTTAAGTCTAATATACCTTCCATTGAGTCTATTTCGCTGATTAGTGAGTTTCTTTATGTATTTCTTGATGAGCTTCTCGGTATTCCTCCCAAAAGGGAAATAGACTTTGGTATAGACTTTCTCTATGACACTCAAACCATTTCCTTTCCTCCCTATCGTATGGTCTCAAAGTAATTAAAGGAGTTGAAGGACTAATTAAAAATTTGTTGGAGAAGGGTTTCATAAGGCCTAGCAAGTCACATTAGGGTGTGCCAGTGTTTTTTGTAAGGAAAAAAAATGGTTCACATAGAATGTGCATTAATTATCGCCAACTCAATAAGGTTACCATAAATAACAAGTATCCCTTGTCGAATATAGATGACTTATTTGATCAACTTCAAGGAGCTAGTTACTTCACAAAGATTGACCTTCCGTCCAGGTATCATCAATTGAGGGGGAGAGAGTGTGATATTCTTAAAATGGCCTTCTAAATGAGATATAGGCATTTTGAGTTTGTAGTGATGTCCTTCGGCCTAATTAATGCTCTGATGATATTTATGGACCTCATGAATAGGGTCTTTAAACCCTACCTCGACATATTTGTGGTGGTATTTATTGATGCTATTTTGATTTATTCTTGAAGTGAAGCGGACATGTGAAACATTTGAAGCTAGTATTTCAAACATTGAGAATGGAAAGCCTATTTACTAAGTTTGACAAATATGAATTTTGGTTGAAGGAAGTTGCATTACTGGGTCATATGATATCAGGTGAAGGCATTAAAGTGGATCTGAAAAAGATGAAGGCAGTAAGAAATTGTCCTAGACCCTTGAATCCAATGGACATTAGTAATTTATTGGACTTGGCGGGGTACTATCGGAGTTTCATTGAGATTTTTTCTTTAATTGCTTCCCCTTTGACAAAGTTGACATAAAATAAGTCTAAATACGTGTGGACTAACGAATGTGAGAGAAGTTTTCAAACATTAAATGACAAGCTTACATCCGCTACTATCTTGGCTTTATCGAAAGGGTTAGAAGGGTTTGATGTGTATTGTGATGCTTTAAGAATTGTTTTGGGGTGTGTATTGATGCAAAGTAGTAAAGTCATTGCATATCTTTTTAGGCAACCGAAGGTGCATGAGCATAATTACCCCACCCATGATCTTGGATTAGCGTTTGTCGTAATTGGTTTGAAAATAGGGTATCACTATTTATATGGGGTTCATGTGGATGCGTTCACTGACCATAAGAGTCTTCAATACATGTTCACCTAAAGAGATCTAAATTTACGGCAAAAAAGGTGGCTGGAGTTTCTTAAAGATTATGACATAAGTGTGCGCTGCCATCTTGGAAAATCTAATGTTGTGGTCAATGCTCTAAGTAGAGTTTCCATGGAGAGTACGACTCATATTGATGATGGGAAGAAGGAATTATCAGGATATGTTCACCGGTTAGCAAGATCGAGGGTTAGATTGAATGAATCCAAAAGTGGTGGTGTGTGGTAGTAGACAGTTCTAAGTCTTTCTTGATTGAAGAGGTCAAATCCAAGAAAGACCTTGATCCCACTTTTATGGAATTGAAATCATTGGCGAAGGGTGGCAAGGTGGTTTTATACCATGGGGGAGATGGTGTCCTTAGGTACCAAGGTAGGTTGTTTGTGCCTGATGCTTGTGGCTTGAAAGACTTGATCTTGAGTGAGGCTCATAGTTCATCTCATTCCACTCACCCTGGTTCTACCAAGATGTATAGAGATTTGAGGGAAGGGTTTTGGTGGGATGTTATGAAGAGAGATATTGCCAAATTTGTAGCCGGTTTCCATAATTGACAACAAGCTAAAGTCGAAAATCAAAGGTCAGGTGGCCTAGCCCAAGATATAGAGATTCCTACATGGAAGTGAGAAGATATTTGTCATGACCCGATAGTAGGGCCTAGATGTGACATAGAGAAAGAGAACTCGAGAGTCCTTGATCAAGCCATCTTAGCATCATCACACATATCATTGGTTTGAAAGCGCGTAACATAATAAACAATACATAAGTCTAAAGGATTCTGGGACTTTAGACTCAAGCTATGAGGATGTTACCGGGAATGGGATAAGCATGATTCACATAGCACTTAGAAATTACATTCTAAGGGGCAGGTAAGTATGCCTTAAGCTATGGGGATAAGAAGCGTTAGGGACTTTCCACATAAGCACATTCGCATCCAACAAATCATAATAGCATAAGCGGAAGCATAATCGAAACATAAATAACCATAGTAAAACATAGATAATCATAACATCTCAAATAAACACATAGTACGACGTACAATAGAATCTGATACGTATCCAACAATGTCTCTACAAGAATAGGACGGGGGCCTCGACATATACTGGGCTCACCCTCAACTCACAAGATAGATAAAATGGAATAAAACATAAGATAGAGGAAGGTGGGTATTTCCCTTGGATTATAGGGCTCACCACTAAACACAAGTCTGAGATCTCAACTAAGCGTCCAATGGTTGATGAATGTTGTCTCCGGTCCCTTCATGGTTAGATCATGCAGACAAAGAGCATGGGTTTAGCACATATAATGCACTAAGTATGCGGGCATGCCACACACATAAACATGAACCTACTAAATGAGTTAGATGACAAGGGCACATATACGTATAGAAATAATATATATATATATATACAAGGAGGGAATATCATAACAATATGCCATGAAGTATCATGATGCATGAATGAAAACCTACATATCATAGCAGGGATATGACCTCAACCGACAACGGGAGAGACCAAGTGAGCTACTACTTGCAATTGGACTACTTGCCAGGTAGATTCCAGGTCAACCCTTAAAAAAGGGATACAAGTCAATCCCATCTAGGGAGATAACCCATGTTTGCACATGATTAGATGGACAGGAGTATGGACCCTTGGAGATATTCCACCCCGACTCCAATCCCTCGGTACTAGGTGTCACAACCCAGAAAGGGGGCCTAGATGTGACATGGCGAAAGAGGACCCGATGACCCTCGATCAAGCTGTCATAGCATCATTACACTCATCATCGATTCGGAAACATGATGCTAAAGCATGTAGCACATAAGATCTAAGGGTTTAGGGACTTGGGACTCAAGCTATGGGGACAATATGGGAAAGGGATAAGCATGCTTGCACATAGCACATAATCATACATCATGCTTAACATTCAA
>JBCEWC010015855.1:0-13477 GCA_038996855.1 Solanum aculeatissimum
CCCAGATGAATAGAATATTGAGAATTATGAGCCTCTTTCATGATAATCTCCCTTAAGCCATCAACATCCGGAACACATAAACGGTCTTGGTACCGTAGCACACCATCTCTCCCTTGGGAGAAAATCTCAATCTTTCAATCGGCAACCAACTTCTTCAACTCTACCAAGAAAGGGTCTAAGTCTTGCTTCTTCTTAACATCAACTACCCAGGAAGACTCGGATCCACCTTGAATAAGAATTTCACCATTATTGGATTCGGAAAATCTCACACCCAACCTAGCCAAACGGTGCACATCTTTCACTATCTCCTTCTTCCCCTCTTCCACATGAGTCACACTTACCATAGAGAGCCTACGAAGGGCATCCTCCAGAACATTAGCTTTGCCGGGGGTGATATAGAACACTCATATCATAGTCCTTAAGAATTTCCAACCATCTTCTTTGCCTCAAATTTAGGTCCCTTTGGGTGAAAACATATTGCAAACTCTTGTGATCGGTGAAGACATCCATACAAATCCTATACAAATAATGTCGCCAAATTTTCAAAGCAAACACCACCGCCACCAACTCAAGATCATGGGTCGGATAATTTTGCTCATGCACCTTCAATTGTCGGGACGCATAAGCCATCACCTTACCATGTTGCATAAGCACACAACCCAAACTAATACACGACGCATCATAACTTACCACCAACTCGTCTAACCCATTTGGCAAAGTCAAAATTGAAGTCGATGTAAGTCGATCCTTCAAAGTTTGAAAACTCTTCTCACATTTATTTGACCACAAAAAATTGGCCTTCTTTTGAGTCACCTTAGTCAATGGAGATTCTATAGAGGAAAACCCTTCAACAAACCTTCTATAATAACTGGCTAAACCAAAGCAACTTCGAATATCAGAAGGAGTCAACGATCTAGGCCAATCCTTCACCGCTTCAGTTTTCTTAGGATCAACCTTAATGCCATCACCGGACACCACATGACCTAGGAAAACAACTTATCCTAACCAAAACTCACACTTGCTAAACTTGGCATACAATTGCTTTCCCTCAACGTTTGAAGTACCAATCTCAAGTGGCCCATATGCTCTTGTTCACTACGGGAGTAAATCAAGATGTCATCAATGAAGACTACCACAAAATTATCAAGGAACGACTTGAACACCCAATTCATAAGATCCATAAGCACCGCTGGAGCATTAGTCAACCCAAATGACATCACCACAAACTCAAAGTGACCATAACGAGTCTGAAAGACCGTCTTGGGAATGTCACACTCCCTCACCTTCAATTGGTGATAACCCGAATGGAGATCTATTTTGGAAAAGTGAGTAGCTCCTTGAAGTTGGTCGAACAAATCATCAATCCTAGGTAACGGGTACCAATTCTTAATGGTCACCTTGTTCAATTACTGATAATCAATACACATTCAGAGCGAACCATCCTTCTTCCTCACAGACAACACGGGAGCACCCTAAGGTAAGATACTCGGCCTAATATAACCCTTTTCTAGCAAGTATTTCAATTGATCTTTCAACTCCTTCAATTCCGCCGGGGCCATACGATAAGGAGGGATAGAAATAGGTTGAGTATCTGTAAGGATATCTATGCAAAAATCTATTTTTCTATCGGGAGAAATATCAGGCAAGTCTTCGGGAAACACATCGGGGAACTCATTAACCACTGGAACCGATTCAAGCTTAGGTGACTCACCCTCCATATCTCTAACCCGTACAATATGATAAATACACCCCTTACAAATCATCTTCCGGGCTTTGAGGTAGGAAATAAACTGACCCTTAACCACGGAATCACTACACTTCCACTCCAACACGGGTTCGTTAGGAACTTGAAATTTAACTTGCCTAGTCCAACAATCAACAGAGGCATATGATGCATGTATCAATCCATCCCAAGAATAACATCAAAATGATACATTTCAAGTTCTACAAGGTCACCAGGCAACACTTTATGCAACACAGAGATAGGACAACCCCGATAAACTTTCCGGGCAACAATAGACTCACCCACGGGGGTATACACCGAGTAAGGTTCCCTTAGAGTTTCAAGACTCAAACCAAATTTAACAGCCAACAGATCTGTCACAAAAGATAAGTTTTCACCCGGATTAAGTAAAGCATAAACATCAAAATTAAATATTTTTAACATACCGGTCACGACGTCTGGAGCTTCCTCCACCTCTTGTCGGGCATGAAGAGCATAAAATTAGCTGTTCCTAGGAGCACCACCAACCGGAGCTTGCGACAACCCTTGATCACCGGGAGTCTCTTAATCCTTCTTCACATTCTTTGGGCAATTAGAGATCTTGTGGTCCAAGCTACCGAATCCATAGCAAGTACCCATAGCTCTCCTACATTCACCCATGTAGCTACCACCACATTGACCGCAACGAAGAAATCGGGGACCACCCCCAACTTGTGCCTTAGGAGGAGGCACCCTTGGATAAGCAATTCTCATGTTTGAACCTTGGCCTTGTTGAAATCGTCCAATCCTACCACCACTCTTGGCATTGGAGAACCCACTATCTAGCCGGGACCTCTTAGCTTCATTCGATCTCCTCTCTTTTAGATTTTCACCCTCAATTTATTTGGCATAAGTCATGAGCCTTGAAATGTCCATATCTCGAATAAGCATAGCCGTACGACACTCTTTCACAACCAAATCAGAGACACCATAGATGAACTTGTGTATTCTTACACGGGGGTCAGAGACAAGCGTTGGAGCATACTTAGAGAGTTTAGTGAATATGAGAGAATAATCCCTCACAGTCATCCCACCTTGTCGGAGATTGATGAACTCGATTATTTTGGCCTCTCTAAGCTCAAGAGGAAAAAACTGGTCAAGGAAGACCATTTTGAACTCTTCCCACCCAACTTTGACATCCACCATCGGCTAAACTAGCCATTGATTATACCATACTTGGGCCACATCTTTGAATTGATATGCGGCCAATTCGGCTTTCTCTTTCGAACTCACCCCCATTATGGTCAACACCTTGGTGAGTTAATCAATGAACTATTGAGCATATTCATCCACCTTTGAGCCAAAGAACTCTGGAGGGTTCATCCAGGTGAAGTCCCTCACCCTAGAATCCGGAGTACCAACATTCACAAGATTAGCTGGCTGGGCTTGGTTAGCCACTGCTTAATCCAATATCGACACCATATTCCTGAACTCTACATGAGACACTTGTTCCTCCGCCGGTGCCCGAGGGGCTTCTTCCTCAAATTCGGGAGCTTGATGGGGGAAGGGAGCTCTTCTGGAAGGCATGTTCTGAAAGAGCGACAAGAATACCAAGATTTTAGAAAATCTCATAAATAGTACAAGGCACGACACACGAGACAATGAAGTGACAAGTTCCTAAAATGTCATCATAGCCTCTTCCTCATAGGTATGGCACACATCAAACCCATGAACGAGACTCTAATTGACACGACATGTTTGACTCCGAGGATCATTTACAAACCTAAGGCTCTTATACCATCTTTGTGATGACCCAGGAGTGGGGACTAGATGTGACATGCCGAAGGAGAACCCGAAAGTCCTCGATCAAGACATCATAACATCATTACTCACATCATTGATTTGGAAGCGCGGAAAGTAAACACATAACACGTAATTCTAGGGGAAATGGGGTTTTGGACTCAAGCTATGGGGATGTTGCTGGGAATGAGATAAGCATGAATCACATAGCACATAGCACGTATTTCTAACGGGCAAGTAAGTAGGACTCAAGCTATGGGGGCATACCGGGTTAGGGGACTTTCCACATAAGCACATTCCCAACATTCACAATCCCATAAGCATAATCATAAGCGTAAACGAACATCATTTCCATAAACAAATCCCAATAGTCATAATATCCTAAATAAGCATAATACAATGTATAAGAGTTTAGTGTATCCAACATAGCCTCTACATAAGAAGAGCGGGGCCTCGACATAATTTGGGGCTCACCCACAATACATAGAACAAGAAAGTAACTAATACAAGGAAGATAGAAGGTGGCTATTGAAATCATTAGAAGTAAACAACACAAAATTAATTGAACATTACCCATCTCAATTCTAATCCTATAAAACAATTGGCCTTCAATATTCTACATCAATTCTTCTTCTTCTATTTTTATATTTTCAATTCTAGTCGTGTGTTATAATTTATTGCAAGAAGAAAAAATAGTAGGAGGAAAAGAAAAAGGGACATTGGACGGTGAAATTGTTTTGTGACGAATAATATAACCTTTTGTCCATAACCTTTTGTGTCATATAATTTCAAAATTCACTAACCCAAATACTTTCGATCTTGTGTAGGGTATATTTAAAATGGAAGTCATCTTAGTAGAGGGTAATTTCTTCAACTTCAGATATTTGATTAAGATTGAACAAATCTTACCAATCCAACTGTAGAAATTAAACCCACCAAGGTGCAAGACAAGATTTAATCATCTCAATCATATCGTCTGAAAGACTAGTTATGCCCACAGTCCCTCCATTAGGGAATAATCACTAATGTCAGTGGTTATTAATGAATATATAGGTGTTATAGATCATAATTAAGTCAGTTCATAAGTCAAATTCATATAGTCTCGAAGCCAATATGTAATACCAAGCAGCGCGATAGAATAAATTTGTTGAAGTAATACACTACTCTCATGGTCCGTGTATCCTTCCTTAGTGCTAGATGTTGCTCATTCGCGTAGTACAATTTTACTTTGACAATCCTTGAAATGTCAATTGCAATAATCCATCACAACACGTAAAATGGTGTTTGATTAGTGATTACAAATTCAACAAAATTACTAAACTATTCAGTTTCATCCCACAGGTGATAACACTTAAAACAAATAAATAAAATATCAAGGACTACATTTATCACTCGATTGACAAATATTTAGCATATAAGTAAGTTTTTTGATATATTAGTAGTAGGAAAGTAGTCTATATGTCTGTCTAGCTTTGGTCAATTTCCCATAGTGTAATCCACATAAATTCCACAATTTCCTTGGTGGATAAGTCTTATGATCTCTCAAAACCAATTCAATTGAATGAAACTAAGAAGAGTGAAATTTTGTGTGTAAGGTTGAATTCAGATATGACACCCCATGTTTCTTGTGTTGCCTAATATATATAGTGTGACATGTTATATAAGACGTATATGATTTTGTAAAGTACCTAAGGATAACAAGACTACAAATAAGTGGTAATATCAAGGAGGTAAAAAGTTTGGTGAAAGAAATCACTTAAACACATATTCGGAGTTAAAGAAATAGGTTGAGTAGCACCCCACCCTTTTCGGAAGGTTTAAATTAAGTTTCACCTTTTAAATAGGACTAATAGTGTATAATTTACTAACAATGGATTATTAAAGGGTAATTTAGTAGCACAATGGTCATATGTTAAGTTTTGAATTCAAGAAAGTTGTGAGAAAAAGGTTGGTCAAATTTGCCGTAAGCCTCCTTGAGAAATCTTTCGTAACTTTGGGTCAAATGTCTTAGACCATATCTCCCAAAATATAAGGAGTTAAAGGGTCCTGACCTATCAAATTGAAGGTCAACGGGTCTAGTTTGCAAAGCATAAAACCGTGCATCAAATTGACTTAAGATCAAAATATTATAGCTATTTTACCATAGACTGCCCAAGTAGAAAATTGGATCACGAACCGGGTCGGATCAAGGAAACTTATACGTCAGCAAATCTGACATTTTAAGGCTCCAAACATATCATTTCTATGCTAAAACAATGAATAACTAAATATAAGATTCTCATAAGGTCCTTGAGCGATTTAGGTATATTTTGTTTTACAATTTTTACCGTTAAAGTTTTTCCCCGTGCCTAGAGATGCATGTCTTACACATTGCAATTATTTTTTCCTCCTATTAGCTGTGTTTGAAGCTATTTTTGGAAGGTATAAAAATGGTGTTCTTTCTAGTTATTCTATCTTTACAACTAGTTTGTTTAGGTAATAATCTCGGGGCTCTTTTATGTTCATTTTTACGAAGTTCTACTGACATTTCATTGCGTTAAGGCTATATGGAAAATTTGCCAATTTATCCTCACTTATGGACTATTTATAGGTGTGTATAAGTTGCGTGTATATAGTGTTTATGAAGCTTAAGACCTAAGGAATAATTTTCGCAAAGAAACTTTGAGTGTGTGGACGTTCGTTGGAGAGGTATGTTAAATCTAAAATCCATCCCTCCTTTTAGCACGAAATCTGGAAAATTTCCAAAACATCAAATGCGATATTGTACTATTATATTGGTATAAAGACCTTCTAAAAAAGACATTGAGATTGCAGTTGAATTATTTTCACGATGATATAAGATTGATATTCCATTCTTTCGATTAAACTGAATATTTGGTATCTATATATTAATTTGTTGGCTTTCCTGACTACTTGTCTATGTGCTTGAGGTGTTACTCTTCTCTGGGTGGTATCACTAAAAACAAAGGAAGATTATGAGGGGAATTTAGTAGGCATAGTTAGTCCTTCCTCACTAACACTATATTGGAAGAACTTAAAAAGTAACACGTTGATTTTCAATAATCTCAAATATAATACTCCTGTTTAAATTACTAAGGCACTTGATTTTTTTAAATACTTTCTTTTACTAATTGTCAAGGAACCAAGTACAAACATTATGTGAAGCACCTTAAGTTCCTTATGAATATTTTCAGAGTTAAGGCATCATTCTAAATGTTGAGATAAATTTTCAAACTTATTCGAAAGTCGTATAAGATTTCAAGAGTCATATGTATATGCTATGACGGTGATTATGACATTATGAGAATAAGAGTACCAATGAGACAAGATTAGTTAAATTCTTGCTATGGCCTACTATGTGTATTCTATATTCATATCATACATGGCTTGTTATGCATGAACTTTGAGCTATAATCAGAGGTAAGGGGTCTATTTTCCCAAATGCCTATATATATATATATATATTATACGGATGGCCAGAAGTTGGCAAAAATGATGTTGGTTAGCTACCAAAAAGGAGCACCATTGCTAACATTTGATTAGGTATGTCATGCATTTTCATCTATATATATGTATTCACGACATGTGATTACTCGAGCATACCATTCTATTTGATCACTAGAAGGTCCAGTGTTGGCCATGAAAGTTATTTGAGTTTTGGTTACAAGTGATATCTCTATTACCCTTTTTACTACAACTATGTATGATTTTACTTTCTACCTACATACCAATATATTTGTATTCGTACAGATGTCCCATTGCTTGGGAACGCTACATTTGTTTCTTACATACAAATTCAAGTAAGGATTCTAATCGACCTCTCTACTAGGATTCTAGTTTAGCCGTGAGTTGGTAAGCTCCACCTTACCCTGGAGATTTCATAGGATGTCTACTTTTTATTTTACAGTTTGGTATAGTCGGGATCTTGTCCCGCCAATGCTAGTGACACTCTTAGAGACTATAGTGGACATAGTATTTTGGATTGGTTCTTTTGCATATTTTAGTCTCCATTCATAGGTTTGACATGTATATATACGTGTGTGCACATGTACATCTCTAGTTGCTGCCTCATCGACTAGCTAGTGATTTATCATTTTGGCTTTTCTACCTTGGTGTATATGACTTATTATTGACTAGGGCATGATCTCAATGGTCTAGACTTTGTTTTTCAGAAGTTATGTTGCCCGATCATTTGACCCCTAGTCTAGTTAGCTAGCATGTTCAGTGGTTTACTCGACCAATGACGATATCGAGTGCTAGTCATTCCTCCACTCTTTTTGGGGCATGACAAACATGGTATTAAAGCAGGTCATATCTCTGGGAGTCCCCAATGTCATACCTAGTAGAGTCTTGCTTATGGGTGTGTTGTGCACTACACTTATAATCAAGAGGCTATGAGGCATTTAGGGATGGTTACATTACTTTTACTTAATAGATCGTGCTATAGAGCAAAGCTATAGGGACATATAAAATCTAAATCATGCTTTTTTATTTTTATTTAACAGGCTACCTACGCTCAAGAGATGGCACAACGCGAGATAGGTATGGATCCGAGGGAAGGTACCAGTCGTTCCTTTCCGAGTCAAGAGGATATATTTCCTGTAGGGTTATATAATGAGTCTCCAGTACCTATAGTACCAACTTCCCCTGCACCTATTGAGGCCCAAGAAAATCCAGTACCACAAGCCCCACCAGGTTTAGTGGTACATGACGAAGGTAGGAATGCAGGCCCTCCAACACCTATTGTTCCCCCACCAGAGACTGAGGAGCAGGGGATAAGGGAGGCAGTTCAACTACTGACTAGGATGATATCTATTAATGAGAGAAAACTAGAGGCGGGAGTAGACAGCAGAAGAGATCAAATAGAAATCTCGAAGGTCCAAGAGTTCCATCACTTGGCCCCTCCAATATTTACGGGATCCAATTCCATTGAGGATCCCCAGGACCTTATATAAAGTATTGAGGGTGATGCATGCCTCCATCATCGGCTATGGAATTGGCTTCTTTTTGACTACACGACATAGGCATCTTGTGGTATGAGGCATGAGAGAGATCTAGAGGGCCTAATACTCCACCAACAGAGTGGGAAGTGTTCTCTAAGGCATTTCTAACTCATTACTTGTCATGGGAGGTTTGGGAGGCCTTTCTTAACCAGATTATCAGTCTGAGGCAGGGGATATAAGCATGAGGGAGTATAGATTTAGGTTCAATTCTTTGCCTAGGTATACACTAGATATTATACGTATCATGAGCGCAAGAGTTCATAGTTATGTGGATGTTTTAGGGGATCATCTGATCAAAGACGGTAGGATAGGATCTTTAAAGGATGATTTAGATATTTCTCGCATGCAGGTTTTTGCTCAAACTAAAGAGGACCTTCTCGTTGAATTCATGATACCCGAAGGGACAGGGAGAAGAGTAAGAGGGCTCGTACTATGGGGTCTTATAGGGAGTCACAGGGTGATTTTTGGCCCCCACTTCACCGATATCCACCTCGGTCAATAGGTAGTTTCCCACCACAGATGCAGGGCCAATGATTTGATCGTTATATTCAGTAAGGATCGGGGTAGAGTTCAAGTCAGCCTGAGAACCATCGACAAGAGCGTTCGGTACAAATGAGATATCCTACTCCTCCATGTACATAATGCGGTAAGTTTTACACTAGGAAATGTAGAAAGGGTTCAGATGCATGTTACTATTGGGGGCAAATAGGAAATTTTATTAGCCAGTGTCCAAGGTTAAACAGAGGTACAACAACTTAGCCTTCAATATGTAGCTAGTTCATCCTCAGTACGCGCTCCCCGACCAGGTCCAAAATCTACTGATGAAATTATTTAGTAATGTGTTAACAAACTTTTTATAACTTGTGGCGTTCGCGATCATCAAAAGTATATTACCCAACTAGGAGTCGGGATCAAACCATAGAGAAATGCTCTGGTTAGAATTCAATTCAAGAAGAAACATTGGTACTCTAATCTTTTGTAGTATGAGCAAATAACACGTAAAAATAAATAATAATTTGAAGGTAAATATTTGGGGAAATTATCACTACAACTAAGTAATAAAAGCAAGGATCAAGAGAATTTAAGAAACTTCTAGAGAAAATAAGTAAACACACAAGTAGTAATTGACATGGGTATTTGAAATTACTCAAAGGATGATAAATCTACATGGGTAGGGCAGGGCAATCTAACTATCACTACCCAGGAGTAAGACCTAGGAATGACACGATGAATGGGAACCCGAGAGTCCTGAAACAAGTCTCATAGCATACATTCGCACATCATGGATTAGAAAGTGCATAAATATACATTAAACACATAGTTCTACGAGGTGGGTAAGAAGGACTCAAGCTATGGGGATATCATAGGGATAGGGATATACATGGATTCACATAGCACATAACACATAATACTAGGGATATGTAAAGAGGACCCCAAGCTATGGGGATATCATGGGACTTAGGACTTTCCATAACATCTCATATCAAATAATCATATAATCCATACATAGTGCTTAGTCATAACATCTCAATGATACACATAACATATATCGTATGAACGACTACAAGATGTCTAATAATGCCTCAATTAGAATAGATGGGGTGCCAAGACACGTCTCGGGCTCACCCTCAACATAAAGAAATAGACATCATAATCATAATAGGTACATATAAGTCGGTTTGTCTTTGGATGATAGGACTAACCACAAGAAACTCTGAGTCAATCAATTAGCCGTTAAGAAGTGAAAGGTAATAGTCTCCGATCCCTACATGGTAAGATCATATAGGCTAAAGAGTATGCGTTAGTACATTTGAATGTACTAAGTATGCAAGCATGCTAATACATATGAACGTGTTAACCTACAAATCAATATTAGATGATAAAGCACATATATAGGAGGAAGTATATATCCGGAAGAATAAGATATCAATATTCCATGGAATACATGATGTATGAATGATATACTACTTAACATATCGGGTATAGGACCGTAACCAACAAATAAGACCAAGAGAGCTACAACATGAAATCCATGATGTTTACCCTACACCGAAGCAAAAGGGTAGGTCACTTGCCAAAGGCGACTCCCATCCCTAAAAGAGGGGTATAAACTATCCCTAAAAAAGGGAAATGAATAACCATCCCTCAAATAGGGCCAAAGAGGGGAATAACCATCCCTTCAAGAGGGAAATAACCATCCGTAGAAAGGGAAATAAAACCTATGTTTGGCACATAGTTATGAGAAAGGGGACTTTACATAAGGACTCCTTTGGTCGAGCCCCTTCCTTCAATCTTATTCGGTGTTAAGTCGTCATCCCACGGGAATACATATACATACACATGCTTGAAATCGGAATATAAGTCTTTTCAAATCATAACCATGCTCATTTAGGCAGAAAGACCAAATCATACTTCATTTCATGTCACACTTGGGCTAAAAAGTCAAATCACCTTTTCATGTCAATATCCATGCATAGGAATAACTCATCAAATCTTATACATAATGATGTAAAAACCTGGAGTTGCTAAAAAATCCAAATCATAGACGTATTTGTGATCACAAGGTTGTCATATCCACATTTGCTTGAAAATGTAGTCATAATCAAGGTTGGGCTTAACCCACATCAAATACTTTATAGGAATCAATACTCACGTATGCAAATTTCATGAGTGATGATGAGAAGGGAATGGGCAATTATAATTCATAATTTAAAACTCATAATAGGAAGAATCCATGTGAAATTAGTAGTTAAATTAACAATTAAAACTCAAATAATATTACCCATGCATAGATTCAAAGCTTCACGGGACATGCATAATTGAACCTTCAAAATCTAAATGCAATTCATCATAATTGGACTTAAATCACTTTAAAATAATCAAATAAGTATAACCCATACTTAAATCTAATTAAATCAACAATAATTTTAAAGACCCCATGATTAAAGTAAGCTTAAATTTCATAAATCAAGTGAAGAAAACATTTGGGGCTTCATGGTTGAAAGGATACATGAATAAATTCCCACATACCTTTGATGACCAAGAAGAATGGAGAAGAAATTGATTGAAGAAGAAGGCCCCTTTTAATTCCCAAGTGGAATCTTCAAGCCTCACTTGAGAGGAGCTTTTAGGAGAGAGTATTTGAATATGGTAAGTGTAATAAATTGAATTGAATGAGAATGGATGAGTATAGGCTAAATCAAGTGTTTAGGAGGGCTTAGGAAGACAAAACTAATCTTAGGAAATCACCAAAATTATAATTGAACCATTAATGAAACGAGCCTCAAAAGTTGCTAGGGACGGTTTGATGGACACCACCACGGGTCGTGGAGTGGCTCATGGACCGTGTACTGGTATGTGGTCCTGTACTTGGCCAAAATTCCAGCTGAGGCTGGCTCCCATGGAAGGCTACACAGATCATCAAGCATGAAATAGATTGTGTGGGCTTCCATATAATTGATGCGAGTTCCAGAGCGTTAACCTTACACTTAGAACCATTCCTTAGGATGAGACCTTCACAAAACATTTCACAATGACCCATGTTGAGGACCACAAGACCCCCTACACGGGCCGTACAAGGCTTCACGATCCGTATAGAGTCTCCTTGAAGCATGCCTTAGCCAAAAACTCAACAAAATCCCTGCACATATGTCACGATCCGGATAGGGGGCATGGCGAAAGAGGACCCGAAGACCCTCGATCAAGCCATCATAGCATCATTACACACATCATCGATTCGAAAGCGCGGAAGCTAACACATAGCACGTAAGTTCTAAGGAATCGGGGACGAGGGACTCAACCTATGGGAGCAATAACGGGGTTAGGATAAGCATGCTTGCACATAACACATAACAATAATCTCTAAGGACAAGGGGAAATAGGATTCCACTATGGGGCACACTGGGATTATGGGACTTTCCACATAAGCACATAGTCGTTCAAATCCCCAACATTTACATCATAGGCATAATAAATGACAATTCTCATAATCAAGACTAATTAGACAAGTCCCCATAAGCATAATGAGAGAGACATGATCATAAGCCAAGACAAATAGCATCATATAATATAACCAAAGGTTTAACATACAAGTCAAATGTACAAGAGTATAGATTTGTCCAACAATGCCTCTACATAGATGAACGGGACCATAACAAGTTTGAGGCTCACCCTCAAGGCATAATAGAATAGATAACATGACATAAAAGCTAGAATAGACGGTGTCTATTGCCCTTGAAACAAAGGGCTCACCACTAGCAAGTCTTTAACAAGTGATCAAGCGTCGTTTGGTAGAATGTATATATCTCTCTCGGTCCCTACATGGTTAGAACATGTAGTCAAGAATATGCGTTAGCATAATAAAGTACTAAGTATGCGAGCATGCAATGCATATGACAAGTAAAGTATGACCAAGCAACATGTCAAGGGGACAAGTGATACGAAAGGATTGCTCGTAGCCAAAGAGTAATATAACAAGATTCTATGCCATGATGCATGAGATGCAAATCCTATGTTTATATATATAGCGAGGATGTACCTCAACCGACAAATACAAAAAGACCTGGGCGAGCCACTACCCGAACCCGGTACTACTTTCCAAGTAGTACCCTAACACCCTTAAACAAGGGGAAACTTAACAGAGTTCCCTAAACAGGGAATTAACCCATGGTGGCACATGGTTTGATGGAAAGGAGTATGGAACCTGTGGAGTTAGTCCACCCTGACTCCAATCCCTCGGTGCTAAGTCTCATCCCACGAGAATACGTATAGGTACATGCAACTTTTAAATCGGAGACTTACATTCACTTTCAAAACATGCATACTTAGTCAAAACAAAACTATGATTCAAATCTTGTTCATGCTTGAGTCAAAACTTATCAAAACTTTGCAAAACGTGTCATGATCTTATCTTGTCAATGCAATAAGAGTAGCCCATCTAATAGCTTATCATATCAAGCCTTGTAACTTATCA
>JBCEWC010015856.1:0-13475 GCA_038996855.1 Solanum aculeatissimum
ACAAAATCCATGTTGATCATATCCCACTTCCAAGTTGGGAGCTCTATACATTGCATATAACCTCCTGGCTTTTGGTGTTCTACTTTGACTTGTTGGCAATTTGGACGTTGAGCCACAAATTCTGCAAGGTTCTTCTTCATGCCTCCCCACCAAAACATTTCCTTTAGGTCATGATACATCTTAGTTGATCCGGGGTGAATGGAATATCTTGAATGATGGGATTCTTCCATTATCCTCCTTCTTAGTTCATTAATATCAGGCACACATTGGCGATCTGGAGGTCTCATCACCGAATAGGAGATTTAGATCATCTAAAATAACAATTTTGAAGGGTTTTTGAGGCCATTCAGTGAACTCAATAAGCGATGTGCCTAACACATTTAGCAAGTCATTGAATTGCACAACCCTGACATGTTTCAATAAAATGGTCATGACCTTTTACTCCAAACTTAGAATGAGGATAAGTTGGTGATGTTGGGAAGAAAACTCAAAGACCTTTAATTTTTTGGGTAATGGAACATAATTTCTTATATCCTGAGAGATATGTTCATTTGATGTTTACTCTTCTATGAACTCATGCAAAAAACTTAGCCAACAGAAATATTTTAAACTTGGTTTAATGTTTGAGATTTCTTATGATCCTAAACTACATCTGATACATTACTGTAATGACCCTGAAGGTCATTTTTTATATTTTCAATAAAATTACTATTTTGCCTTTTTCGAAAGTTGTCGTGTGTCATTTCTGATTGTGTCTAAAATTTGAATTTTGAAAATCTTGTAAAAAGTTGGTATTTTGCTAAAGAAAGAGTTTTAAAGGCTTTAATTTTGAAATTTTGAGTTTTGAGGTCATCTTGAGTTTTAAGTGTCGTAATGTAATTCCATCAATTCCATTGCTCCGAAATATGGAATTTGGTCTACGAGAACTAATGGGACTGAATTTGGAGTTCAAACAAAGATTTTTGGACCCGAAGTTATATTTTTAATTGAATTTGGATCATAGTTTGACTTTGATCAATATTTGGAGTTCAAAAGCTCCAATATAAATTTTGATGGTTCCATCAACGTTGTTTCTGATAGAGTTGCATATTTGGTTCATATTTATAGGATTCCAAATGAGTTTTGGGGGTCAAAAAGTATATTCTGAAGGGTATTGGTGCAAGTTGACCTCGGTCAATGCGAGTCAAAATCCTTTTTCT
Organism: Solanum aculeatissimum; assembly: GCA_038996855.1. Classification (NCBI taxonomy): domain Eukaryota; kingdom Viridiplantae; phylum Streptophyta; class Magnoliopsida; order Solanales; family Solanaceae; genus Solanum; species Solanum aculeatissimum. The sequence goes on from JBCEWC010015856.1 coordinate 1,200, forward strand.
TTTATTTTTATTTTTGAAGAATATCTCTTTCTTCACCAATTTGACTACTACACTATTTTCTTTCATTTTTGAGTTGTAAAAGCTTGGAGATACAATTTTGAGCAAGGTTTTTCATGGATTTTCATTTGGGTAAGCTTCCTAAACACTAATTTTTTTATTTTCAGTATTTAAATTACGATTTAGACTTGAAAATATTTGTTTCAACGCTCCAATTTTTATGGGTTTTCAAGAACATGATTCAAACTTTAAATGATGATTTCTCCCTCAAATTTTATGGGATTTTCACCCACAAACTCTATTTTTTATGTAAAACCTTATTTTGAGCTCAATTTTCAAATTTAAGATTTTTAAAAAATAATCTAATTTTTATTATTTTATCCCTAGACCTAATTCCTATCAATATGAGTATCAATTGAATCTTTTTGATACGTATATCTCATTTTATAGTGATTTGGTATTTTGGAATCAATTTTATTGGATTCATTCATCTAGTTGGCTAGTACGTGTGCGTTCAACCTTCAAGATTATGGTGATTTGAAGTATCATAAAAGGGGAAAAGGTTTGGATTTGAGTTGATTGGGACTTCAATTAAGGCAAGTTGACTTCTAACCTTTTGATAAGAATGATTGAGGCTTATATTATCCTATGTATGTGGGTTTGGGTGATTTGTGGCATGAAATGGTGTAGAATTATATTATTATAGGCTTTGATCATGGAATTTTTGATTGAGTAGTTGGAAATGTTGTGAATTCTTGACTTGTGAAATAATTGTGTGATTATGAGTACTTGTGAACTTGTGGATTATCCGATTTTCTTTTGATTGATTTGGCTATTGATTGAAGCAAGTGAACCTTAACCCTTATTGAGTTGATTGAACTTAGTATTTTCTTGCAATGTGAAACTTTGGGGTTAGTGAATTATTCTAATGAGTATGATTTGGGTAATAGGAATGAGGAAATGATGACATATATGACTTGAATTATGAGATGATGTCCATTGTTGTTGACTTAGAGTAGGGTGATAATATTATAAAATGAGCTCATAATGTCATTGTTGATAATGTGAAAGTTTTTCATGATGTTTTGATTGTTGAACTTTGAATTATATTACATGGAATTATTTATTTAATCTCTTTATGCAAAATAATGAGCTAAATACTTATGTTGAGATATTGTTGAAAATTGTAAACTAATTACTTGTGAAGTAAGAACTCAAATGATGAATTGTCTTAAGCTATGATGACTAAGGGTAATTGAAAGAGCTGAACTATGTTATATTGGGATTATTATGTAATATGATAATGATAACTCAGATGTTGAAAGGCAATGAAATGATTGAAGAATTGTGAATAAATGATTCATTGGGACATCTTCCATATTCTTATACTTGTGAAAGTGATGGTTAGAGATTAATACTTGTTGACTTGTGACTTGATATTGAGAATCTCTTGTGACATGAGTATGTGTATTGTGAATCATGTTATATTTGTTCATAGTAGACATTGGAGATATTTTTGTTGAGTTTCATTTGTAAGGTTAAAGAATTGACTATAAGCTCGGAATCAAATCCATCATCATACCTTGTATATTTTGATATTGACTTGAATTCATGTATATGATGTATTATGGGCTCTTGAATGCACTTCTCATTATTGCATCATATGATTATGTTCTTGATGTGCATTCTTGACTGAGTTCCACTAATGAAACACTGATGAGAAATAGAGAATGGACCACACATCCATGGTGAGAAATATTGAAAAAAATAGGGAACAGTCCATAAATCCGTGGTAAGAAATATTGAAAAAAAATAGGGAACGAGCCAGACGTTTGATGTGTTATTGAAATACAATATTTTTTATGCTAAAAACTTAGGATTTGTGTGTTCTCAAAGTGATATTTGTGGGTTTGATGTATTTTTATGTTTATTTTACAAGATTGTAGAGTTGGTTTGGTTTGGGTATGAAGTCTACAGAATTGTAATTTTTTGGGAAAATATGAGGCACCATACAGGTCGTAGAGACATCCACAAGTCGTTGAGTGGTCTCATGGTAAAATCCAGTAAAGGACCTATTTCAGATGTTCATTCCATAATGGGGAAGGCAAGCCATAGAAGTCTATACGAATCGTGGAATGGTTTCATACTTTAAGGATCAGAGATGAATAGTTTCAAACAACGGCTCAGACGAATCCCTATACGGGTCGTGGAATAGCTTCGTGCTTTGAGGATTAGGGATGAACAGTTTCAGATAATAGCTTAGATGAATCCCTATACAGATTGTAAGTCTGAATAAGGCCCGTAGGAAGGTATCATGGAAGTGGTGACCAGTTTCCAAAGTTAAAGTCTACGAAACCTCGACATGGACTGTGAAATCCTATACAACCCGTAAACATGTTTGTGAAGTCTGTCGACTCAGTTTTCTTATTTAGTTTTGGATTTGATTTTTACTTAATATAAATAGGTTTTTAGGTTTTTTTAATGTAAGAAGAGAGGAAGAACAATAGAGAAAGATCGGAGAAACTCTCTTTGTGTGATTTTTACATTAATTTCATAGAATTATAATTTCTTGAAGATTGGAATTCCTTGCTCGTTAACTTTATCATCGTAAGTGATTAATTATGCTATTCTTTAACATGATTAATTCATCTACCTTGACTATGCTTAGCTAAATCCATAACCAGGGTTGTGGGAACCATGAAGAACTAATAAAGTAAAATCGGATAATCCGTAATTCTTGGAAGGTATGCATGCATGTATTGATTATTTCTCTTCATTTTAATTATTTTTTAATGGTGGCCAATGTTAGAACTCACCTAGTATTACTGACTGGATCAAGGTAGTAATAAATAAGAAAAGAGAATAATTAATATGATTCGATTGATGTTTTCTCATTTAATCAACCAAACTGGATCAAGAGGAGGTTATACTGGAACAATAGGCAAGGGTTAGTAATGTCACACTGCGGAGATGGATTAAATCACATAGTGATATTTACCTCCCACCTGGATCAAAAGGTTTGGTAAACTTAACTTACCGCTCTATGTTAAACACCAGAAAAGATTGCAATTATCTATTAATACCAAGTTAGAGAATCATAGGAAACACAATGTCTTAGTTACTTTTTCTACTGATGTTATAACACTTGCACTAGTATAGGTTTATTTTTCTACAAAATCATAACCCCCCCCTTTTGGGATATAAGAAGGTTAATCACTTCAAATTGCTTTAAATTATCCTAAAGTCTACCATATTCCCTGTGGGTTTGACCCTAACCTTGGTTAGGATATATTACTTGACAACGATTGCTTTAACCTTCAAAAAGAAGTTGTAACTTGGGCGACATCAATATCCATGGAGGGAAACATTGAAACACCAGGAACGGGCCTCATGAGCCAAGGAAGGTATGTGGAAAGATGTGACCTTCATGGGTTTCAACCTGATTATATCAGCGTATGTGTATCGTAGGACAGACATTCATCATGATTATTTGACATTGCATCATAGTGTTTACATTCCATAGCATTCACTTCATTTCATATTATTCTTTTCTTAGAGTTATTATATATATCATGTATGATGTGTTGAATGCTTTGAACCTTGTGTATTGTTGATATTGAACTATTGAAATATTGTGATATATATTGGTAATTTGAACCTTGTACATTGTTTAGATTGAACTATTGAAATATTATGATATATGTTGGTAGTTTGAATCTTATACATTGTTGGGATTGAACTATTAAAAGATTGTGATATGTGTTGGTAACTTGAGCCTTGTAAATTTTGGAGATTGGACTATGAAAATTCTATGTTTGAGATTGTAAATGCTTATATTACTAATAGACTATTGTACTACTTGACTCTGCGGATCAATTGATTATTCTGAGATAGTATTCTATAATGTAGTTTGCCTGATCGTTTGTAGGATTGGCCTCGCGGGTAGGGACTTTCTTTATTGTATCGATCTTTCAGACTGGCTCAATAGGGTCTCATACCTTCAAAAGAATAAGGGTATATATTTGTATATTGTTATTGTGTGGAACTTTTCTAAGTATAGGTGTGTAGTTCAGCGGTATGTGGTTGAGTGGATAGGAGTACTTCTGTTCATCATTGCTTTACTTCAGGTTTGGTTTTCATTTATTGAGTACCGTGTTGTTTGGTGCTCACCCCCTTACTATATTTTTGTAGATTGTGAGCTCGACTCCTCTTGATTTGTTTTCTCTTTATTGGATCGAGCTTCTGGATTCTTGAGAGGTAGCAGTTTGCCTCTTCAGCGGACCCTCGAGGATTCTATATTTATGTTATATTCTATTTGAGAACTATACATTGAAACTTGTACTTTCTTTCAAGTGTTATTATCTAGTGACTTGTACATGTGGCACCAATCTTGGGATGGCTTGTAAACTTGATTACCCTGTGCTTATCCTAACCTATTAGACTTTATTTCTTCCGCTCGTAGTATTTTGTATTGAACTGAGTAGGTTTAGCCTAACTTGCCTTGGTGGGTTAGGCAAGTGTAGTCATATCCCATTTTTGGATCGTTATAATTTGGTAACAAAGCTCTAGGTTCATAGGTCTCACATGTGTAAAACCTAATTGAGTAGAGTCGTAAGGATTGGCACGGAGACAACTATTACTTATCCTTTAGAGCCTATGGAGACTGTTAAAAAATTCCTCTTGTTCTTTCAATTCCTATCATGCGTGGTTGTTGTTAGGTTTCTGGATATAATGTGATTTGGAATTTAATCCATTTTTAAGAAAGAGGTAATGGACTTAATGGATGAATGTATAGTCAGCCCTAGATTATCATATAATTTGAAGAGATTTGGGTTTGGTTGAGGTCCGATAAAGTATGTTAAGGGTAAGTTATCGGAAGGTGAAACTGATTAGAAGACTTTATTAGTACCATATTCTTTATGGTTACCTATAAGCGTCGATAGTGGTACTTTCTTGGTCTACTAAATGTTTGGGGTGATTTGTAAATATGGAATAGCATGGTACTATGTTATTAGTGCAATAATTATTGGATTACATTTGTTAAGTTTGTCAAATGAGGGTTGCTTAGTATGGGCAGAAGATGGCATTATGTTCACTGGAATCAGAACTTCCACTAAGTCTTCTTGGAGTGAGTATATAGCATAAATGGTTATAATACAACTGCTATGGTGGTATTTATGTCTATTTGGCTAAGACAAGGATAGTGTTGCTCCTGCTACCCATCTAGTCTATAGAAGAAGGTATATTGTTTGGTGAAAGATAAAACCAATTTGATTATGTATGGCACTTATTCAATGAGATAAAAGTATGGACTATTCGAGCATGAACTTCTCTCGGGTATGATGTATTCTAGTAGTGAATCTAGTGGGTCTTCTGATATGGTACTAGTAATATACAAGGACGGAGGTATTAGTCTTTGAGCGTGAACTAGTTACTAAGAAGTTATCAATTATTTCACTTACTTAAATAGTGGAGTTTGGCATTACCATCACATTTGGGGAGAATCAATTGGTTGTTACTATGGATGCTTGCGTTTGGAATCGATCATAAGAAAAGTCATAGTGGTGAATCATGGAATGTGTATTAATATGTTTAAGTGTGAATTTTATTCCATAGATCTATATGGGGACTAGTATATTCATTGTAAGCCAAGAGGAGTGCGTTGATATATAGATAGGAAGCCTATGAATTAATGAGGTTTCGACTAGTTCACTTGTATGAATATAGATGGGAATGTTAGTAAGAAAGTGCAGCTGGATAATTGGTTGAGTCTGTAAATCTGGCTGGTATGACTTGGGATTAGGTCACCATATCAATTATAAGATCAGTTTTATGGTATGACATGTTTTTATTTACCTTGTTCGACATGTGGTAATATGGTTACACTTGCATTAATGGGGTTAAGAGACTATTGGATATGATATAAGACATAAGTCTATAGAGGTTAGCTCAAGCGTGAGAGCAGGTTTCTTTATGACTTCGATTATGGATTCTGTTACTTTTGATGGTGAAAGAACTTAATGAGGTTTTATTTGAGTAGTTTGGTGTGAAGTAAAAGGCAATCTACTATAGAGGTTTTCTAAGAAATAATGAAAATAAATTGGTTAGGAGTGAGTACATGAGCCTTGGGCATCAAAGAGTTTGAGAATTTAGGATTGGATCATGGGTATGGGTTAAGCATTCAAACATCCTTGCAGCATTGATGGCAGATACGAGTTAAGAAAAGTGAAGGAGATTAAACATCATGTATAGATCCATGGTTCAAAGTTATAAATTGTATGAATTTTTGTTTTGCGTTTGTGTGATAATGTGAGATAGGCTAACTCACCACCAGGTTATGAAAGATTATCAACTCGTTTTTAGAAAGTTTGCTTTGAATTGAATGACAAACAGTGATATGTGAGAAATTCTGGTTTTCATGTTTGGTTAGATTATTCAATCATAATAGGTGACTTATGGAAGCACTACACAAAGAACTTACGATTTTATGTGTGCCATTGATGATTTTAGATTGGATGGATGCTACTTCGTTGATGGAATTTAATATAGACTATCATGATGGGTTATGTAAATACTTCATGATAAATAAAGGTTATATGTTTGTGGTATACTGAATTTATAGGGTGATCAAGAATTTCTTAAGTTTGGCATAAGGGTACAAGTATTTGAGTGGATGTTGAGGTATTATTCCCTCAAAGGGTTACATGTGGTTGAGGTTGATTCATAATTAAATAGTTCTACATCGTGTAAAAGGCACCATACCTGATTCAATTACTGTTCCAGCATCCCAGCAGTGTTATTTGAGATTTTATAAGCTTGGGAATATCATTCACTGGTTGTCTTTCCTGATCGTTACCTTACTTTGGGCCAGATTAATTAGATTCTCTCTTATGAGTATGCATTGTCTAAGTATTATAATTGTGCAACTTAAGTTCAGGGAGGATTAGGTTAAGAGAACGGAACTTTGACGAGATTTGTGATGGTTTGTGTATCGTAATTAACTATGATTAGTTCAGATTCACTCGTGGCCTTTACCGAAAATGGATCTGGGTTACCTTGTGGTCTCGTGGTTGGAAGTTTGTGTTAATGTGTGATCTGTGGTATGAGGGTGTTGGTTCTAGTTTGGTTCATTGGCTAGTTTCTAGCTTGGTAATTACTCTTGGAGGGCAGAATTTCATGTTGGTTCATAAGCCTTATTCTTGATAGTACATCCTAATGGTATAGCTCTCGAAAATGAGTTACTTGAAAGCAATTAATGACTTTGAGAATTGTATTTCAGACTCTTAATTACTTCTAGTGAGGCTCCTCCCTTTGTTTTATGTTTGAGGACGAACATGGTTTTTAATGGTGAATGATGTAATGATCCTGAAGATCATTTTTTATATTTTTGATAAATTATCAATTTGCTTTTTTTAAAAGTTGTTGTGTATCATTTCTGGTTGAACCTAAAAGTTGAATTTTGAAAACATTATAAAAAGTTGGTATTTACTAAAGAAAGAGTTTTTAAAGGCTTTAAGTTTGAATTTTTGAGTTTTGAGGTCATCTAGAGTTTTGAGTGTAGTAATGCAATTTTGTCGATTCCATTAGCTCCGGAATGTAGAATTTGGTCTAGGAGATTTGACGAAACTAAATTTGGAGTTAGAATAGAGATTTTTGACCCAAATTTGCATTTTCAGTTGAATTTGGATCATAGTTTGACTTCGGTCAACATTGGTAGTTTGAAATCTCTAATGTAAATTCCAATAGTTCCATTGGACTCGGAATGTCATTTTCGATAGAGTTGCATATTTGGTTCATATTTATAGGGTTTTGGATGAGTTTCGTGGGTAAAATAACATGTTTTGAAGGGTGTTGGTGCAAGTTGACCGCGGTCAACGTAGGTCAAAACCCTTTTTCTTTTATTTTTATTGCTGAAAAATATCTCTTTCTTCTGTATTTTGACTACTCCACCATTTTCTTCTATTTTTGAGTTCTAAAAACTTAGAGGTACAATTTTGAGCAAGATTTTCGTGGATTTTCATTTGGGTAAGCTTCCTAAATACTAAATCTTTGATTTTTAGTATTTAAATTATGATTTTCACTTGAAATTTTTGGTTTCAACCCTCCAATTTTTATGGATTTTCAAGAATATGATTCAAACTTTAAATGATGATTTCTCTCTTAATTTCTACTCAAATTTTATGGAATTTTCACCCACAAACTCTATTTTTCTTGTAGAACCTAATTTTGAACTCAATTTCTAGATTTGAGATTTTCAAAAAGTAACCTAAGTTTTTACCATTTTACCCCCGGATATAATTCTTATCAATATGGGTACCAATTGACTCTTTTTGACGCGTATATCTCATTCTTGATAATGGTTTGGTGTTTTGGAGTCAATTTTGTGGATTCATTCATCCGGTTGGCTAGTTCGTGTGTGATTCATCCTTCGAGATTATGGTGATTTGGAGTATCGTAGATGGAAAAAAGATTTGAATTTGAGTTGTTGGAACTTTGATTAAGGCAAGTGGACTTCTAACCTTTTGTTGAGTATGATTGAACCTTGTATTATCTTATATATGTGGGTTTGGGTGATTTGTGACATGAAATGAGTTTGATCTTGGGATTTTGAATTGGGTAATTATAAATGTTGTGAATCCTTCACTTGTGAAACTATTGTGGGATTGTGAATACTTCTGAACTTATGGATTGTCTGGTTTTAGTTTGATTGATTTGGATATTGATTGAAGCAAGTGAACTCTAACCCTTGTTGATTTGATTGAACTTAGTATTTTCTTGCAATATGAAACTTTGGGGTTAGTGAACTATTCTAATGGGTATGATTTGGGTAATGGGAAGGAGGAAATGATGACATGTATGACTTGAATTATGAGATGATGTCCATTGTTGTTGACTTAGACTTGGGTAATAATATTGTGAAATGAGTTTGTGATGTCGTTGTTGATAATGTGAAAGTGTTCATGATATTTTGATCATTGAACTTTGAATTATATTACATGGAATTTTATATTGAATCTCTCTATGCGAAAGGTTGTGCTAAATGCTTATGTTGAGATATTACTGAAAATTGTGAAACTAATTACTTGTGAAGTAAGAACTCAAATGATGAATTATCTTAAGCTATGATGATTATGGGTAATTGAAAGAGTTGAACTATGTTATATTGTGATTATTACGTAATGTGTTAATGATGACTCCAATGTTAGACAATGAAATGATTGAAGAATTGTGAATAAATTATTCATGTGGACATCTTGAATATTCCTATACTTGTGAAGGTGATGGTTAGAGATTGATACTTGTTGACTTGTGACTTGATATTGAGAATCTCTTGTGACATGAGCATGTGGATTGTGAATCCTGTTATATTTGTTCATTAGACATTGGAGATATTGTTGTTGAGTTTCACTTGGAGGTTAGAGAATTGACTAAAAGCTTGGAATCAGACCCATCATCATACCTTGTATATTGTGATATTAACTTGAATTGACGTATATGATGTATTATGGGCTCTTGCATACATTTCTCATTATTGTATCATATGATTATGTTCTTAATGTGCATTCTTAACTGAGTTCCACTGATGAAACACTGGTGAGAAATAGAATACGGGCCACACTTCCATGGCGGGATATATTAAAAAAATAAGGAATGAGCCACACATTCGTGGCGGAAAATATTGAAAAGAAATAAGGAACGAGTCACACGTCCGTGGCAGGAAACATTGAAACACCGAGAACGTCCTCATAAGTCGAGACAAGTACATGGACAGATATATCCCTCATGGGTTTCATCCTGATTATATCAGCGGATGTGTATCGTAGGGCAGATATGCATCATGATTTTTTGACATTGTATCGCATTGTTTATATTTCATAGAACTTACTCTATTTCATCATTTTTATTTCTTGAAGTTGTTATATGTACCATGTATGATGTGTTGAATACTTTGAACCTTGTACATTGAGATTGAACTATTGAGAGATCATGATATATGATGGTAATTTGAATCTTGTACAATACTGTTGGGATTGAACTATTGAAAGATAGTGATATATGTTGGTAACTTGAGCCTTGTACATTATGGAGATTGGACTATGAAAATACAGACTATTGTACTACTTGACTCTGGGGATCGGTTGATTATTCTGAGATAGTATTCTATAATATGTATGCATTTGTACATTGTAATTGTGCTGGGACCTTTCTAAGTGTAGGTGTGTAGTTCAGCAGTATGTGGTTGAGTGGATAGGAGTACTTGTGTTCTTCATTGCTTTACTTCAGGTTTTGTTTCCATTTGTTGAGTACCGTGTTGTTTGGTGCTCACCCCCTTGCTATATTTTTGTAGATTGTGAGCCCAACTCCTCCTGATTTGATTTCTTATTGTCGGACCGAGCTTTTGGATTCTTGAGAGGTAGCAACTTGTCTCTTCAGCAGACCCTCGAGAATTTTATATTTATGTTATGTTATATTTGAGAACTAGACATTGAGACTTGTACTTTCTTTCGAGTGTTATTGTCTAATGACTTGTACATGTGACACTAATCTTGGAATGGTTTGTAGATTTGATTACCCTATGCTTATCCTAGCTTATTAGACTTTATTTCTTCCGCTCATCGTATTGTGTATTGAACTGAGCAGGTTTAGGCTGACTTGCCTTGGTGGGTTAGGCAAGTGCCATCACACCCCTTTTTGGGTCGTCACAATTTCAAATACTTAGAATATGACCTTAACATATATTCACAATTTAGAAATCATTGGATCACCTAACTTTATAAAAATCTCATATTTAAACCCAGTCAGTAAGGAAGGTTTCAACTCAATTTTGTACTAATTTATCTCAAAATCTATTCTCACAACTAAAGAATTGACCTTAACACCTATATGAAACGTTAGAATCACTCGGTATGATTCCATATGCATAAGAATAACTATCCATCTCTTAGCTTAGAAATTTCAGGGTGTTACATGTTGAAATTTAAAGAAAAAAATAACTTGACAAAATTAAATTCAGAATACTTGTCAGAGATTTACGACATTTTTTACATACCCTTTAGATGTGAATTGTTAAACTAAGTCACGTATATCTAAATTATTTCCAAGAACGAGAAAACTTGAAAAAAAAAGTTATACAATAAGCAAGGGCAAATCTATGTAGAAAGGAGGGGGTACCAGGGTACCCCCAACGTCTCGGTTGAAATTATTATATATATACAAGCAAATGAATAAATATTAACCATGCACCCAAACAAATAATAAGCTTCGTGATGTCAGTAATTAAAGCTCAAATTTAACACTTAGGGGATTCATGATCGATCATTTTTGGATGAATTTTTTGAAATTGTTTTATCCTTTTGTAGCGAATTTATTGATAAAATAATTTGTGGATAAGAAGAATAGAATCTTGGTTAAACTAACTATATAAGGGTAAATCATATATAAATAAATACCGAAAAATACCAAGTATAGTCTTCCTCTGTGAATATTATGCTATATATATTATTGTTCAAAGCAGAATGACAACATGGGCTTTCAAATTCTAAATTTGCATCTAACAAGATATTTTAGTTAAGTAACGACTCTAAAAATGAGTATTCACTTCACTCCTCCCCTAATGCTAAGTGCTTACGAGCTAAAATTAGTCAAATTTCATAAGTTGATATTATTTTCAACTTATATAAAAAAAAATGACAAAATATTTTACCATTTTATCTCTTTTATTTTTTAAAATAATTCTCAAAATACTTTCTCGAAAATATAAATTGCTTATTTGACAAATCACCTTTGAGGAAAAAAAAAAGAACACATTAAATGCCTATCAGTTATTCTAAATCATCTAACCCAAAGCGGCTCGCAATTTTCTTTCTTGCCAAACACTTGAATTCTCCTTGATAAACACTTGTTTATCTTTTGGCAGAAAAAAAAAAAAAGAAACCCCGTATACAAAACAACAACAAACTAGTACAATTATTCCAAAAAGTTTACAGAGTGGATCAAAAACCCTAATACACCCTATCGTGCTATTGATTTCCGATGGCCACTCCGGCCATTGGGCAGCCACCGACAATGGCTGCTCAGGCGACTCCAAGGGCTACCAATCCAACTGTGATGACGTATGTTGCTGCAGTGAAACCAATTACAGAGAAAAAGATACCAATTCCTAGGAAACAAATTACATATTTACATGGGGAACCGAGAATTGTATGGGAAGAAGAAGAAATTTCACAGATGATATTGAATGAGGAACTACAATATGCGGTGATAGGAAAATTCTCCTAT
>JBCEWC010015857.1:0-13475 GCA_038996855.1 Solanum aculeatissimum
CCGTCTATCTACCACTTTACTTTTATGTATTTACTTTCTATTGACTTGAGGGTGAGCCTCAAACTTGTCAAGGCCCCACTCATATATGTAGAGATATTGTTGGACAAATCTATACTCTTGTACGTTTGGCTTGTATGTTGAACCTTTGCTTATATAATATGATGTTATTTGCCTTGGCTTATGATTATGCTCTCATGTTATGCTATCGACTTGCATGGTTTGGGTATTGTGAATGACTATGTGCTATGTGTAAGCATGTTTGTCCCAAGTCCCCGATTCCTAAGAACTTACTTGCTATGTGTTTAGCTTCCACATTTCCGAACTGATGATGTGTGTAATGATGCTATGATGGTTTGATCGAGGGTCTTCGGGTCCTCTTTCACCATGTACATCTAGGCCCCTTATCCGGGTCGTGACAAAGAGCTCCACTACTAGGATCGAAACATGAACAAACACCAATATGGGATCACAACGCAACTCCTACCCCAAGGAGAATTAAGTAGACACATAAGAATAAGTGGAGCCAAGAGAAAATAACATTGGGAGTTGCTTTATTCTTGGAAGGCCTAGGTAAGATATGTATATATGTCATGGCTGATGTTTAGTTATATTTCCTACTATGCATTTAAAAATAATTGTCATGATTTGTTAATACCTATTTTCCTAGGTAGTCATTGTACTTAGCGTATGGGGTAATTATGGTTATTTTGGGATACTTATGGTTGTTCTAGACTCTACTAGCTGTGATAAAGACTGTACTAGTTGTGATCACTATAGTAGCTATATTCTGGATCCGTTGAACTATCAAAAGTCCTGATAAAGGCTGGATATGGGTTGATGCCCTGCGATAGGTATGTATTCTAGCTTAACTCCTATTAGTATAAATGTGTAGCTTGATTCTACTGAGATATGCTGGTTGGGAGACTGTTTATTTATCATATGTCGTTCTGTGGGCCGAATCTGGTATCAATATGATTTTGATGGGCTGATTTGTTTGGGATACCTATGATACAATTATACTATGGACTAATTCTTGTATAGATATGACTCTACTAGACTTGGTTATTATGGATACTTGTGATATACCTATCAATTATAATTAGGTCTGAGACCCTGTCCTTGGTGTCCGGGACCCTATAAATTATGCTTTAGGTCGGGGACCGCGTCGATTGCTTGTGAGTCAGAGACCCCCTTGGATTTTCCTTATGTTTGAGGCCCAATTGATTCTTTCTGGGTTTAAGACCCATGGTTACCCGGATTACTGACTATTTATTGGAATGTGGTGTACTTGGCATTGGGTTGGCATGACCATACATTAGTCTGTGAGATACATACTTCAGTATATAGCTGCAAGTCCTTATGCATTTGTTATCTTTATCCAAGGCTGGAATTAGCTAGTGTTATTTGAGGGATGGTCACATATGATTATGTGGGTTGGATTGTGTGGGATATATATGTTGTGACTATCATCACCTATGTTTACTCCAGGCACTTTTGATAGACGAGATTATGGTATACTTGGATTTTGTTGGGTATGACTCTACACTGATTATGATACATATACTCTCACAACCCAAACTTTGGGTGAGAAGGCACTCACCTAACCACCAAGGTGAGTCAACCCAAAACCCAACAACTTAGTGAATATAATAAAAAAAAAATAGTATAATAAGATAGATAAGCAGAAGAAAATAAACTAACACCATTTAAGGATTGGTATCACATGTACAAGCCTCTATGTATAGAAAACTTAAAAGAAATACAAGTTTCAAATGTCTAGTTCTCAAATAGAATATACAATAAATGGACTCCTCGAATGTCTGCTGGAGACATAAGCAGCTACGTCAAGGAATGTCCGAAAGCTTGATCCTAGGAAGGGAGAAATCTAACGAGATGGACCGGGCTACAAACCTGCACTAAAAAAAGTAACAACATAATATAATGTAGAGATCACAATAATATAGATACATTTATCATCTGGTATAATATCTCAGTACAAAAGAGTATAAATAAGTCCAACACTCACATCAATATCAGGGATATAATAAGTACACAATCTCATAACCCATATACAACTATGTCAAATAGATATGATATAAAGTGGAGTGGATCCCATGAGATGGATATATTGTAATGCAATGTCAAATAATCGTGATGTATGTCTTCCCTAGAATACACATCTGCTGATCAAATATAGTTTTTTGCCTTAGTCGATACCCATGGGGGCCACATATGGACTATGTATCTGTGAATATTGCCAGCAGAGACCTCGACCAATGCTCACCTGCCCGAAAAAGACCTTGGATCTATGATTGGTTTACTCGGCTCGACCAGTAGAGACTTCGACCACCAATCCATATGATAACTTACTCACATGTTGGTTATAGGCGTCACAAGTATTAATGCACAAATAATAATGATAGATGCAAGATGCATAATTACAATCACATAATAATATCAACATCAGAATGATCTTAATATCTCAATACCATCAATATTACAATATCATCAGTGTCTTAATAACATTCGTATGATAATTTCATCAATATATCAATATCATTAATATCACAGTCTCATCAGTGCTTTAATATTATCAATGTCTAATATCTCAACCATATCATAATATATGCACCATCTCACTATCAATAATGAATAATTCATAAGGTCATATAGATTATATAATCACTATTTATTTATTGATCAATATATCAACGTACGAGCAAGTAGTCAATAGGAATAGTCATGATGATAAAGCCTACAATCATAGAATTCTACCCCCAAATACTAAATTTCATATATATAGGAGCATACAGGGTTCAATCATACTTAAAAAAAAAGATTAGAAGTCTGCTTGCCTTAAGTAAAGTCCCAAATCAAGTCAAAAATACCACTTTCCCCTCTTTTGGTACTCCAAATCACCACAATTTATTCAAATACAATATCACAATCCCCTAAAGAATCTAATTATACTAAAATCAATTCATTCAGAGGAAGAGGGTAAAATAATAAAAAATCTTATGCCAAAACATATTGCTAGAATCGGAAAATTAATGGATGAAAACGTTCTACTCGTTACAAGGAATCCAATGGCGAAAACAGTTTAAAAAATGGAGCTAAGATGAGTGAGAAATCAGTGATTAAAGTTTAGGAAAACCATATTCGAAAATTCTCAATTTACACCATTGAATTCCCAAAATTAGAAGTGAAAAACATACATTAATCAATGTAAATCAATGAAATAGATTGGGAAATAGTTACCCAATCAATTTGACTTCAAAACTTTGCAAATTCCCTCTTAGAACGAGCTTGAAAATGTCAAAAATGGTGGAAAGGGTTCATTCAAACACTCGTTCCCTCATGCGACTTAAGAAATTCTCGATCATCCCATGAATTCTGTGTACCATAAGCATGTAATCTTTATTTACCACTAAGTATCCACATAACCCATCATGATAGACCAAGTTAACTTCCATCAACTGAGTAGTATCAATTGGATCCAAAAATCATCAATGACACATAAAATTATAAATCCTTTCTATAATGCTTCCATGAGTCACCTATCATGATTGAGCAATCCAACCTTACATGAAACGTAAAATTCTCACGCATCACTGTTTGTCATTCAACACAAACCAAGCTTCCTGAAAGGTAGTCGATAATATTTTGTAACTTGGTGGTGAGTTTGTCCATCTCGCATTATCACATAAACTCGAAGTGAAAAACCCATACCATATACAACCCTAAGTCATGTCTCGAAGCATGATGTCTATTCTCCTTTACTTTACTTGACTTCTATCCGTCACCAATGTTGTAAGTATATTCGAACTCTTAACACATACTCATGACTCCATTCTAAACACTTATCTCTTGCCGTCTACGACTCATGTACTCGCTCGTAACTCATTTATCTTCATTATTTCTTGAAAAACATCACAATAGATTGCCTCTACTTCAGACCAACTATTCAAATGCAACTTCATTTAGTTCTTTCACCATTAATAGTAACAAAATCCACAATTAAAGCCATGCTCAAACCCCCTTCAAAGTTCTCAATAGCCAACATAATCAATCATCTCATTACCTGACTAATTCATACCTTTACAAAATCAACTATCACGAATGCAAATTATTGAGAAATCCTAGATCTTTGTTCACACTATGCAACTTATTCCTTTCTCAAACATAATTAATCTATACCTTGAAGATATTTAGAGATTGCATACCCTAGTTCGTCATTAATCTCTGACTAATGAACTTTATTATTCCCGTCATTGGCAACCCAAGTTGTATCAGTCACTAAATAGAAGCCATAAAGAAATTCATTCTTACACTTGAGCCAATCTTTGTAGGCTTCTCTCTCATATCTTACCCAACAATCTCTTAACCCCACTGATACAAGTATAACCATATTACCGCATGCTAAACAAGGTAACCCAAACCCATGTAATACCAACAAAATCTATTGACTCATCCAATTATCCATATGCACTCTCCTTCTAGGATTCTTAGTTACAATCATTTAAGTAAACTTGTCAAAACCTCATTATTTATGCTTGTTATCTCAATGTCAACGTGCTTCCCTTGAGTTACAATTAAGTCACAAATCCCTATGTAGATCTCTTAGGTAAAACCCATACCTACATAGATCAATACCCATTCCAAGATTTACCACTATGACTTTTCTTATGACCGATATGAAACTCACGTGTTCATAGTAACAACTAATTGGTTCTCTCAAAAGGTGATGGTACTGACAAACTCCACTTCCTGATTAAGTGAAACAACTGATAACTCCTTTAGTAACTAGAGTTCATGCTCAAATACCAATACCTCTATCCTTGTATATTACCCGCATCACATTAGAAGTCCCACTAGATTTACCAATATACATCATACGCTCCGAGAAGTTCGTGCTCAAATAATCCATATTTTTGTCTAATAGAATAATTGTCCTAGATACTCAAATTGATTTTATCTCTCACAAAGAAGTATACCTTCTTCCAAAGACTAGATGGGTAATAGAAGAAACACACCCTATAACCCTAGCCAAATAGACATAGACACCGCCATAGCATTGGTATCATGATCATTCATCCTATATATTCACTCCAAGATGACTTAGTAGAGATTCTAATTTTAATAACCACAAAGTCATCCTCTATCCATATTAAGCAACTCTCATTTGACAACTTTACAATTGTAATCTCATATTTATTACACCAATAACATTGTTATTCCTCTAAACACGCAATGCCATGTTCACGAAATGTTCCAAACATTTAGTAGACCAGGAAAGTATACCACCCTCGACGCTGAAATCTAAAATCTTACCAAACCATTTGGAAACTTCTGAACATCACCAGCTAAGGATTTCTCCTCAACCTGAATAGGTGCAAGACTCCCTATACGAGAAGTATTTTTTTTACTCAAAGCATCCGCCACTACATTGGCCTTCCTCAAGTGATATAAAATAGTCACATCACATGTAACAACTTGGAAATTTTAGAATCTGATTTGAACTTATTTTGGTTGGTCAATGATTTTCATGAATCTCTCATGAGTGTCCGTATTCAAAGAAATCATATTGGTTAAGTTTTCTTGACGTCTTGTGGAAGTACTAGCTTTAAATAAATATATCTCTTAGTACGGGATAAAATGTTTGGTTGAAAACCTATAAAATTGAATCTCTTTGAGTTATTTTTCCAACGCACTTTATTTCACTTGATTCAGAGTTTGGATGAAGAAGCTATGGCCTTTTTAGTTAGACTGCCTGCACAGGGATCTAATTTTGGAATTTCGGCGAAGGCACTCTCTCACGGTGGCCTCACGGGCCGTGTTTCACCTCATGGTCCATGAGGCAGTCCGTGTGACTTCTAACGAGGCGTGGCATTATGTTTTGGGATGGCCTTGACCTAAGGATTTGTTCTATGTATAAGGTTAACGTTCCGGAGAGGCTCCATAGACCACCTCATGGTCCGGGTGAAGCCTCACGACTCGTAAATATACCCGTATGGTTACGGAAGAAATATTTTTCTAAGTATGGGTTGCCACTTTGGGTTTTCATCGATGAGTTATTTTTTTCAAGTGTAGCTTCACGAGGGAAGCTCACGGTCCGTGTGACCCTTCATGGTCCATTTAGTCAATCGTGTAGGTATCATTCCAATTTTTTCTCTTTATTTTACTTGGTTCATTGCTTTCAAGTGAAGCCTCACGGTAGGGTTCACGGGCCGTGAACCACTACACGATCCGTGTAGAGGGTCCTGTAGGCGACGTTTCCAGTTTTTTTTGCTCGTTCAATTAATGGTTTAATTTTAATTTTTAATTATTCCTAAGGACGTTTTAGTCTTCCTAAAATCTCCTAAACCCCTGAATTAGTCTTTACACTCTCATTCAATTCAAAACCCTTTCAAACACTTAGATTAATTTTAAAACTCTCTCTTCCAAAGGCTCTCTTCCTAGTGTAGCTTGAAGGTTGGAATTGGAATCCAAAGGGGTCTTCTTCTTCAATATCTCTTCTCTCTAAAGCTTCTTGATTATCAAGGTATGTGGGATTGATTCATGGTTCTCCTTTCAACCATGAAGACCCAAAATTCATCTTCTTCAATATTTATGAATTATGCTTACTTTAAATTCATTATTGGTTTGATTAAATTGAAGTACGGGTTGTACTTATTATATGATTTTAAGATGACTTAAATTTAATTATCATGGTTTGCATTGAAATTATGAATATTTGAATATGCATTGTTCATTGAAAGCTTGTTTAGGCATGAATAATTTAAATTGGATTTTTCTCATGAATTTCACTTGAATTTCATATTGTATTGTTGAATTGAGATTGAATCTCTATTGCCCATGCATTTATCTCATCATTCATGGAATATGCATACATGGAAACTTGATTTTTATGAAACTCTTGTTATGGGCTTAGTCCCACCTTGACTTGACTTGATTTTTTGTAAGACATGGGATATGACTAGAATATAATCACATCTTGTCTTGACTTGGATCTTTGAGAATCTTGGGTGTTTACACCATATTGTACTTGACTTGGCTCTATGAGTATCTTGGGTATTTACATCATCTTGTACTTGTCTTGAATGAGCTACTCCTATGCACTGATCCTTGCACTTGATACTTAAACTCTTGTTTGGCTTTTAAGCCTAAGTATGAAAAGACTTGAATTACGTTTTTGCTTTTTAGCCCAAACCTTGCATTTCATTGATTTGAAAGTACTTATCCTTTATTTGAAAACACGTATATGTATATGTATTCTCGTGGGATGAGACTTAGTACTGAGGGATTAGAGTCGGGGTGGGCTATCTCCAAGGGTCCATACTCCTTTCCGTCAAACCATATGCCAACATGGGATTCTCCCTTTTAGGGATTAGCTTTTATTCCCCTTTTTACGGTTGACTTGGGATCTACCTGGCAAGTAGTCCAATTCTAAGTAATAGCTCGCTTGGTCTCTCTTATTGTCGGTTGAGGTCATATCACCACTATGAATATGGAACTATCGCATTCATGCATCATGGATTTCATGGCGTATTGGTTTAATATCCTTCCTTGCTTATATATTCCTTCTATATATATGTGTCCTTGTCATCTAGCTTGCTTGATAGGTTCATGTTCATATGCACTGCATTCCCACATACTTAGTGCATTATATGTGCTAACCCATACTCTTTATCTACATAAACTAACCATGTAGGAGTCGGAGAAAACATTTATCTACCTTTGGACGCTTAGTTTGAGATCTTGGATTGTATCTAGTGGTAAGCCCTTTTCTTCAAGGGAAAAACCCACCTTCTTCTATCTTATGTTCGTAATGTCTTCTCTATTTTATTTTATGACTTAAGGGTGAGCCCGGGTTATATCGTGGTCCCCACATTATTCTATGTAGAGGCATTGTTAGACATATCAGATTCTATTGTACGCCCGTATTATATGATCATTTGAGATGTTATAACTATATAATGTTTTGATTATGATTATGCTTATGCTATCTTAATACGTGTTGATGAGAATGTGATTATTGTGGAAAGTCCCAAATCCCTCCTTGCCTCTATAGCTTGAGTCCTACTTACCCGCCTCCTTAGAATATACTTGTTATGTGCTACGTGATTCATGCAAATCCCTTCCCCGGTTACATCCCCATAGCTTGAGTCCAAAACTCCAAAATCCCTTAGAATTGTGTGTTTCTTATTAAATTATGGGCTTCCGAACCATTGATGTGTAGATTGATGCTAAGATGGCTTGTTTGAGGTCTCTTGGGTTCTCATTTGCCATTTCACATCTAGAGCCTACTCTCGGGTTGTGACATCACAATTCTTTAGAAGCTCAATCCACCTTCTTTACCTCAGATTTAGATCTCAGTGACCGAAGATACAATGTAGATTGCAATGATTAGTAAGGATCTCCCAATAGACTCCATATAGATAATGACGCCATAACTTCAACACAAACACAACTGTAGCTAACTCCAAATCATGAGTGGGGTAGTTCTTTTCATGGGTCTTCAATTTTCTAGAAGCATAAGAAAACCTTCCTATTTTGTATCACACCACCTAACCCCACTCCTGAAGCATCACAATAGATTGTAACATCAACCCCCTCCTCTGGTAATGTCAAAATAAGAGTTGTAGTTAGCAAACACTTTAGCTTTTGGAAGATTTCTTCACACTCATAGGACAAATTAAATATCATATTCTCTTGAGTAAGCCTAGTCTGTGGATCTACTATAGAAGAAAATCCCTGAACAAATCGCCTGCCAAAACCCGCTAGGCCTATAAGACCGATAAATCTCAAGGGTTGAAGTAGGTCTGGTCAAACCCTGAACTGCCTCAATCTTTGTTGGATCAACCCAAATACCCTCTCAAGAAATAACATGACCCAAAAATGCCACAAAACTCATCCAAAACCCACACTTAGAAAAATATGGAATATCACCTCTCCTATCTAGTCGTTGGGGTACAATCCTTATGTGATGCTCACGATCCTCTGAGATATTGGGGCAAAACTAATATATCATTGATGAAAACAATAATAAGGAATCAAAATATAGCCAAAGTAAACCATTCATCACTTCCATAAATGTGGTTGGGGCATTTTTCAGAACTAAGCACATCACAAAGAAATCATAGTGCCCATATTTGGTCCAGAAAGCTGGCTTAGGAATGTGAGAAGCCTTGATACTCAGCTAATGATATCAAGATCTCAACTCAATATGGAAAAAATATGGTTGCACCCTGAAGCTGGTCAAAAGATTGTCAATCCTAGGAAGAGAATATTCGTCCTTACATGTCACCTTGTTCAATGGTCTATAATCGATACATATTCTTGTTGAACTATCCTTTTTCTTCACAAATAGGATAGGGGAACCCCATGGACACACACTAGGGCATATGAATTCTCCTTTCAAGAGATCTTAGAGCTACTCTTTTAGCTCCCCCAATTCAGTTTCACCTTTCGATATCTTACCCTTGACATATCTCATCGAACCTCAGTCATACTCAAATATTTTCAAATTATAGAGATATAATAGGTACACAATCTCATAATCTATGTACAACTATGGCAAATAGGTATGATATGATATGGAGTGGGTGCCATGAGATAGAAATAATGTAATACAATGTCAAATAATCATAATATATGTCTGCCCTAGAATACACATCCACTGATTAGATATGGTTGTTTGCCTCTGTCGAAACCCATGGGGGCCACACATGGACCATGTATTTGTGAATATTGCCGGCAGAGATCTCGACCAATGCTCTCCTGCCCGGAAGAGACCCTGGACCACTAACTGGTTTGCTCAGATCGACAAGTAGAGACCTCAACAATCAATCCAGATGATACCTTACACACATCTCATAGCCATCAATATTATCAATGCACAAATAATAATGATAAATGCAAGATGCAGGATCATAATCATATAATAGTATCAACATTAGAACGACCTTAATATCTCAATACCATCAATATCTCAATATCATTAGAAGCTTCTTTGGCTTTCTTGGCTTAGTCGACTATTATAGAAGGTTTGTTGAAGGGTTTTCCTATATAGCATCTCCATTGACTAAGTTGACTTAAAATAAGGCTAAATTTGTGTGATCAAATGAGTGTGATAAGAGTTTCCAAACTTTGAAGGATCTACTTACATAGACTCTAATTTTGACCTTGCCTAATGGGTTAGATGGGTTTGTGGTATATTGTGATGCATCGCGTATTAGTTTGGGATGTGTACTTATACAACATGGTAAGGGGATAGCTTATGCGTCCCAACAATTGAAGGTGCATGAACAAAATTATCCAACCCATGATCTTGAGTTGGCGGCGGTGGTGTTTGCTTTGAAAATTTGGCGATATTAGTTGTATGGGGTTCATGTGAATGTCTTCACCATTAACAAGAGTTTGCAATATGTGTCCACCCAAAAAGACCTTAATTTGAGGCAAAGGATATGGTTAGAACTTCTCAGGGACTATGATATTAGTGCCCTATATCACCTCGGCAAAGCTAATATTATGGCGGATACCCTTAGTAGACTCTCTATGGAAAGTGTGACTCATGTGGAAGAAGGGAAGAAGGAGATAGTGAAAGATGTGCACCGTTTAGCTAGGTTGGGTGTGAGGTTGGTTGCATCCGACAATGGTGAGATTCTTCTTCAAGGTGGATCCGAGTCTTCCTTGGTAGTTGATTTTAAGGCGAAGCAAGACCTAGATCCTTCCTTGGTAGAGTTGAAGAAGTTTGTTGCCGATGGAAAGATTGAGGTTTTCTCCCAAGGGGGAGATGGTGTGCTACGATACCAAGACCTTTTGTGTGTTCCGGATATTGATGGCTTAAGGGAGACTATCAAGAAAGAGGCTCATAATTCTCAATATTCTATTCACCTGGGATCTACCAAAATGTGCCGAGATTTGAGCGAGTTGTATTGGTGGCATAGTATGAAGAAGGGCATAGCTAAGTTTGTGTCGGAATATCCTAATTGCCAACAAGTAA
The DNA here is from genome assembly GCA_038996855.1 of Solanum aculeatissimum. NCBI lineage: Eukaryota > Viridiplantae > Streptophyta > Magnoliopsida > Solanales > Solanaceae > Solanum > Solanum aculeatissimum. The sequence continues at coordinate 11,006 of JBCEWC010015857.1, forward strand.
AAGTGGAACATCAGAGGCCCGATGGTTTGATGCAAGATATTGAAATTCCTACTTGGAAGTGGGAAGATATGAACATGGACTTCGTGGTTGGGTTACCTCGTACTCGGAGACAATTTGATTCTATATGGGTTGTGATTGATAGGATGACTAAGTCGGCTCACCTCTTGCCGGTTAAGACTGCCTATGGTGCCGAGGAGTATGCTAAGGTATATATTCGGGAGTTGGTGAGATTGCATGGTATACCAAGGTCTATCATATCGGATCATGGTACTCAATTCACTTCTCATTTTTGAAGGTCTTTTCAAAAGGGATTTGGTACTAAGATCAGGCTGAGCATCCTCAAACCGATGGGCAAGCCAAAAGATCAATTCAAACCTTGGAGGACATTTTAAGGGCTTGTGTTTTGGAATTCAAAGGTGTCAAGACCCAGAAGGAGGTCTAGATGTGACATGGAAAAGGAGAACCCGAAGGATCTCGATCAAGCCATCATAGCATCATCACACACATCATTGGTTTGGAAGCGTGAAAACGTAAACACATAACACATAACTCTAGGTGAAACGGGGCTTTGGATACAAGCTATGGGGATGTTGCCGGGATGGGATGAGCGTGAATCACATAGCACATAGCAAGTATTTTAAGGGCCGGGTTAGTAGGACTCAAGCTATGAGGGCACACCGGGGTTATGAGACTTTCCACATAAGCATCTTCCTAACATTCACAATCCCATAAACATAAGCATAAGATTAATAGGAACATAATTTCCATAACATAATCCCAATAGTCATGACAACCCATAACAAGCATAATACAACGTGCAAGAATCTAATATGTCCAACATTGCCATGTACATAAGAAAGAGCGGGGCCACGACATAATCCGGGCTAACCCTCAAGCCATAAAGAAGGAAAGTAAATCAATACAAGGAAGAAGAAAGTAGATATTTCCCTTGGACAAAGGGCTCACCACAAGAAAATAACTTCAAGAGATCACTCGTCGTTCAAAGGTAGATAGAGGTCGTCGCCGGTCCCTACATGGTAAGAACATGTAGACAAGAGTATGGGTTCGCACAATAAAACACTAAGTATGCGGGCATGCAAATTCATATGCACACGAACCTATAACAACCTACATGGCAAAGGCACATAAATAGATGTGAATATAAGAAAGGACAATATATCAATATGCCATGATAATCATGATGCATGAAATGACATAATGATTAGTATAGAGGGAATGAAACCATAACTGACATCCAAATTTATGTGAGCTACAACATGAACTTACCCAATAAGGCCTCCCATTGGATCGGAGAATATTACTTGCCAAAGGTAATCTACACCACGCCTTACGGGCCTCCCATTTCGGTAGCAACCTACATCGGCACATAGTTTTGGGAAAGAAGTGGGATCCTTGGGGATAACCCACTTACTACTCTAATCCTTCTCTGTACTAAGTTATCATCCCACAAGAATACGTATACATATAAATATTTTTAAAATGGAAACATGACACTTGAACATCAAATCATGCATGCTTGGGCTTAAGAGCCAAATCTCTTTCATTACTATTATGCATACTTAACAAAGTCAAACACATTTCATAATCATGCATCATGGGCTAAAGAGACAAATAAACTTTCATGTCAAACTTCATGCATAAGAGTAGCTCCATGCTTGTCATATTTGTCATATCATATAGTTGTAAACACCCATGTTTCTCAAAGCGCCATTTCATAGACTTAGTGTGATCAAAACTTAGTCATAACCCATACTTGCTCAAAATCATAGTCATAAACATGTTTGAGACTTAACCCACATCAAAACCTTCATCAAAAATTAAGATCATGCATGCAAATGTCACGAGGAACAATGATAATAGCATGGATACTAGAATTCATACTTTAAATTTAAATCAAGAGTAATTTATAAGAAATTCAAGTTAAATCAACCTTCAAAACATCATTTAAATACTACCCATCCATAGTTCAAGAGTAAAGGGAACATGCATAACTTGATCATCATCAAAACTATTAAATATTCATATAATTCAAACTTAAATCAACTTTAATTCACCTAAGTTCTACAACACACAATCCCATTCAATTAAATACTTTAAAATTTAAAGAACCCAACCTTAAAGAAAACTTGAAAATCATAATTTAAAGAGGAGGGTTCTTGGGTCTTCATGGATGAAAGGAAATCCATGAATAAAACCCATATACCTTCAAATTAACCAAGAGAATTGAAAATTTCCACAACAAGGATGATCTTCCCGAAATTTCTTCAATCTTTCATCAATGGAGGACAAGAGGGTTGAGAGAATTTTATAATGAATTGAAGAGTGTTTTTTTTTAGTTTTTAAGACCCTTAGAGGGGTCAGGGGCTAAACACCACCCCCAGGCTATAACATAAATAATATCAAACAACAAATTACAAGGAGGGGGACATAAACCTTACCTCCCCTAGAG